>BQNB010080290.1:0-29977 GCA_026074375.1 Tanacetum coccineum
TCTTTTATTTAGTTTTACTTGAAATCAATGTTTCTTGTATGAGTTTCTTAAGTGATGAATGAAACTACTTTATGGTTTAACTTACATATTCTTTCACTTGTACTTCTAACTATGTTTTGTAGCAAACAATTTTCGTACAATCGATCCCTTGGTGCCCCAAACGAGGGGGGCCTACATCAAGGGGAGTCTTGATATCGTCAACTTCTTTCTTTCTATAACAAGGGGAGAAATGGAATGAAACTCATTAATAATTTGAAACCCTTATATATTATACAAAATGAGTTTATATTTTGTCATCATCAAAAAGGAGGAGATTGTTAATACAAATAATATCTAAAAAAGTTATTTATAATTAAAAGTTTACAAATGTAAAAATGTTTCTGATAAAAATAAAAGTTTACAAATTATTAAATATAAATTTCATTTCTAAGATTAGTGATCACTTAAGGTATGGACAAACAAAATCATTAAGCATGATTAATGATCAAGAAAATATTTTTCTCTTAATCCTCATTTTTAACTCTACAAAAGTATTTTATTAAAAATACATTTACAAAATATTATCTAATTAAAAGAAATTTTTTATTAAAAACTTAAAATTTGAATTTCAAATTTTCCCCCCAAAATAGAAGGTTCTATAACAGTTGCAACCTTTACCACAAAAAGACAAAATAGGAGCGGAGTCTATGGGCGGCCCCTTTATAGTCTTGGCGGCCCCATATATATCTGGGACCGCCAGGACCACCTACAGATGACCGTTGCGATTTCCTGTCTATAAATACTGCTCCATTCCCAGCAGAAAAACATTCCTCTTTGCATGAAATTTTTTAGTCTTCTCTCTCTCTAAAACTTCTTTCTCTTACTAAAACTCTTGATCAAGAACATATTTAGATCTTGTTTCAAGTGATCTAATCATATCTTCTTTATCTCATCTCTCCTCTCTATTAAGTGCAAGAGAAGAACACTTGTATTCATCAAGAAACAAAGTGTTGATTAGTGATCTATCCTCTCTTCTTCTAAGTTCCAAACCTCCATTATATTTATCTTGTATATTTGTGTGATTCAGATATTGTATAGATCCGATAGTGTAGATCTTGTGAGTGTGTATATCTTGTGAAGTGGTAGATTGGTTATAGCTAAGATTAGGACTCGACATTTAGCTTAGTGTTGGAAAATAACATAAACGATGTGTAAACGGTTTTCTCCGCCTAAAGGGAGCTTGTTGACATAGTGAAATCTCAAGTGGGATACTCAGGGAGTGGAGTAGGGCGAAGAGGCGCTTTGTAGCTAAACCACTATAAAATCTTAGTGTCTTGGTTTGGTTGTTTCTTTCCTTATCTCTTTACATTATTATTGTTGTTATTTAGTTTTAGTTTAGATAGTTATTGCTTGTTCATATTGTGAATTGGTTAAACATATAACTCGGATCTAAACATTTTTGAGAGCAAACTTTTAAAAATAAAAATGAACCTGTATACTATTCAACCCACCTTCTAGTTTCCACATAAATCATTCCGTATTGCAAACTTAAGCAATGCACTCCACATAAGTCAAATAATTTCCAGCTCAAAACTTTGTACCTTTGTTGCAACTTCCAGATTTCATCTTCTACATGTGGTTCAAACATTGTTTTCAAATCATTCCATAATACCAAATCCATGTCTTCCACTAGTCTTGTTGACTCATATTTAGCTTTTACCATCTTGTATAGATCTTCCAAATCTTCCCTGGTAAAACTTCTAAGCATTTGACTAAAGTCCCTGTACAATTGAGACTTTCCATCAGCTTTCACTATTTGATAATAGCTTTTCTATCCTTCTTTGTGGATCTTCCAGTCAACAATTCTTGGAGACTTAGTAGCTAAAGGTACAACATCAATTGAAACCTCTTCTTTATCTGGAATGACTTCCATTAAACTTTGAAGCTATGTTGTATCTTTATCTTTATCCACCTTCTGCTTCTTAGTACTCTCTTGTTCTAACTCTTCTCCCTCTCTCTTTGAACTACCTTCCACCAAGTCTGCTCTGAAGTTAACAAATGTATTCACCCTCTTGAAAGCTTTGTCAAACATCTTCTGAATAGAATCAAAAGATTTATTCTTCAAGTCTTTGAGCTTCTTTCCTTCTATATTCTTCAAGTAAGTACACATGATTTTTCTTTGTTGAGCTTAGGTTGGTAGTTTGTTCCTTTGCTCTTCTGCTCTTTTAGCTGCAAAATGCTTTCTTCTATGTTCCAAGAGTTGTTGAAATAATTTTTCCTTTTCTTCAACAAACAACTCTTCTTGCTCTTGTGCTTGCAATCTTTCAGCCAATTGATGATCAACATCAATCTTTGCTTGAATATCATCCCATTCTTCAATCAAGGAAACATTGGCTTCATCTTTCTCCTTTGTAACCTGATTAGATCTTTCTTCTTCAAAGGCTTCTCAGGTTCTATCATTTTCTCTTTGCCTTTGTCCTGAACTTTTGCCTGTGATGGTTGTTGTGAAGATCTCGTTATTGTAGGTCTACCCAACACAGTAATAACAATTCCTTTCCTTAGAGTTGGAATTGTAGCAGTTGTTGTTATAGTAGCACTAACCTTTGTTAAAGCACTGGCAGCACTAACTGGTACACTTGGTTCTTCTATAACATCCCCTTTTACTTTGGGTTTTACACTTTTCAAAGTTGCAAGTGCTTAGCGAAAGTAACTTCATCAACAGTTAAATTCACATCAAACATCTCATTATCAGCATCATCTTGTACATTAACCAGAGTAATGTCTTCATCTTCATTAATATCATTAATCCTCCTCCCTTGTTTGAATGTGTTGATCCCAATCTGAATAGATCTTTCTAGCCTGTTAAGGGTTGTAGCCAATATGGATAGATCCAAACTAACTATAAGAGAAACAATGACTATGAACAATATAAGTTATGCGGAAACTAACTTGTATTGCTAAGAAGAACAATGAATGAAACAAAACTTTGATTACTATCAATCTGCTAGGTTACAGATTACTAACTATATATATTGATGAAACATGTATATGAAACTTATATGTAACTAATGCTGTAGGGTTCCTTTTATACACCATGGAAAACCCTAATGGGCTTACAAAACTTGTGAAGAGATAATGCATATCTATTCCTATAATAACTCATTCATATCTCCTAACAGTACTAACTAGTAGTACTAACTTACTATTAACAGCACTAACTATACTGGCAGTGCTAACAATGTACTGGCAGTACTAACTATTTATAACTAACAGCACTAACTACTTAGTTTATTTTCTTAAATCTATAGCATTCTTCATCAGCAGCACTAAGTAGAACTGGCAGTAGTAACTTGTATAAGTAGCAGCACTAAGTTATACGAACTTCTGAAACCCAACAATCCTCCCTTAAATATAATGTTCACATGTTAACCTTTATGTTTCTTTACTTTGAGCTTCTTGAACACTAGGAGGATGTATCCAAACACACTACTACTCTTTAATATGCTTTTTCTTGAACTCTATTGTTACTTAGTAAACTTGAAATTCTTTAGCTTCCAGTCTTTGGTCACCATCTCAGCATCTCAGCAACACAGGAACACAGCTACAACAACTAAGTTGGCTTTGTAGTTTTTGGCAAACTACCAGCCATAAACGGATTTGATATTTCTTTACTAGTAGCCGTTTGCTCTGGAATAGCCAATGCTTCATTGCAATAACATGGTGCATTGATAACCATATAGTTTTGAGTAAACTATCAACTATCAACGGATTTGAGATGTCTTTACCAAGAGCCATTTGCCTTGGACTAGCCAACTCTTTATTGTAAAGCATGATGAGTTGAGAACCATATAGTTTTTAGCAAACTATCAGCTATTAACGGATTTGAGAAGTCTTTACCAGAAGCCGTTTGCTATGGACTAACTAGTTCTTGATGTCTGTTAGACATGGTGAACTGATGACCATTTGTTGTGTGGTGATAAAACCAACACTCAAAAATCCTTCTCACTTCCATTATGGCTTCCATACTCATCAATCTGCTTTTGAATGAATCTAAGCAGAGTATAAGCATCTTCACTTGCAGTCCCAGCTACTAACCTCAAAGAAAGCATTCTCTTAAGTGTTTCTTTTGTGAGTGGATAATTCCTTTCTACAAGCATATGAATCTCAGTACCATCTTCCAGTATCAAGGTATGAACACCATAATTTTCATAAAAATCCTAGCTCTTAACGTTTCATCTTTCTTGATTCTGTCAGAGTTCATCTTCTGCGTTTGCATCAAACATTATCCTTAAATCTCCCCAAAGAACTAGATCAACACCTTCTGGAGTAGTTGTTTCAATTCTCTTCATCACCAGGTTATATAACTCCTCAAGATCTAGCCTATCAAACCTTGTCACCATTTCAGAAAAGGTTTTAATCCACCTAGAACTTCCATCAGATCTAAAGATTCTGTAGTAGATGTCTGTCAAAATCATAGAATTTTGATTCCTAATTAATAATTGGAAACCTCTTCTCCAGGACTTCATAATCTATTATTCCTTCTTCATCTGGAACTATCTTTAGAAAAGCCTTTAGTTGCTCTTCCTCTTCAAGATCAGCATCAGTCTTTTGTCTTTTAGACTTCTTTGTTGCTTTCATCTTAAGTCTTCTGCCTGGTCTTTTCCTGATACTCTCTTCATGTCCTTCTTGCTTAACTTCAACCTTAGTACTGTTAGGTTCTTCAAGAACCTTTTGCTTATGTACACCAGCTGCTTCTTTAGAATCTTTTACTGCATCATCTGAATCCATAGGCTTGAAATCATCAATTACCCTTTTCTGTCTTTCATACAAACCTTGAATTTCTGCAAATGTCTTTGCCTTCAGCTGAGAGTGTTTGTAACCACCCATATTCTTCAGATACGTCATCATCAAATTCCTTAGTTGAGATTTAGTTGGTGGTCTACTTCTAATCTCAGCAGATCTTTATGCAGCTCTCAAACCAATAGATCTATTCATAACATTCGGCTAAGTCCAGTAATTGACTTGTTCATGATAATGGGCTCAGTTACTGGGTTATCGCTACTTAGGCAAACGTAATCATAACATGAACTTAACCACTTGTGTCAATTGTAAAGCTTTGATTGTTTTTTCACCCCAAAAAACTCTTTATACATAAAGCATGTTAAAACGGTGGGGGCTATGAACCTACACTTTGTGCGAGTAATGCTAAGTATATCACAAAATTATCGGTTCAACTGCGAATCGATCAAATGCAACCTAATTAAATTAAGGTCGTATAAGCACTAATTACATTAAGTACTCCTACCATGCATATGTCTATATAGCTAATCACCATCTAAATGTTTAAGTGAAAACATGTTTATAAAATTAAAACGTTTATAAACATACTTTTGGTAAAATCGTCATAACTTTCACGTTTCTAATCCGTTTCTTGCGTTTCTTATGCCCATCTTTTCGTATTAAGACGGGTTATCGATATTTGACATTTTTATAATTTTGATCCCCTGATGAACAGTAACTTTTACTGTTCACACCAGACATGAGTTTTATTTAAATCGTATTTGTTGTCGTAAAACCCGTAAATGTCGTATTTTATTCGTTATAGCTCCGTTTTTAACGATTCTTTCGAGCACGATCTCGTAATTGAAAGTTCTATAATTTTATGAGGTTTACAAAAATATAACTTTCTGTCATGAATAGTGTTTTTACTGTTCATAGTTTATAAAATTATTTTTATAAACTTTTAATTACCGAAAACCCGCGAAATTCATAACTTCTTCGTTATAAATCGAAAAATTGCGATTCTTATCATTTTGGAATCCTAAAAATGTGTTTTAGTTAATATATAATTTATTCAAACTTGCTGTTTGATATAAATTTTATAAAAGTTATTTTATAAACTCCGTTTAATTAGCGTATAACTCGTTTCTAACGTAACTTTTTCGTTATTAATCCGTTTGACAAGTTTCTTACCTTTTCGGAATCGTCGTGAAATGTATTATCTTATAAAAACATAAAATAAGTATATTTTTATAACCCTTTTGGACAGAATGTTTGCATGAGTTTGATAAGTCCATTTTCAACCTTGTTTTTATACTTACCACTTTATACTTTTTACCACAAGTCTTATACTTTATATAGGTCATATGTCATATGTATATTATGTTCATAGGTCCATCAAAGTCCTTTTGTCCAACATTACAAGTCCAACATATTACTTATAAAGCATAACCTTCATTTTTAACTATAAGTTACTAGTTTTTATGTATGACTATTTTTACATAATAATCACAAGTGTACAAGTCTTCCCATCTTGTTATAACTTTATTTTAATGATCATATTACATTAATATAAGTCCATAATTAATCTTATCATGCCATTTGTATTTCTTTTACTAGAATCATATTAAGAACTTTTATAAACCCTAATTAACACATGATCATTTTTACACCAAAACATCATGGTGCATTAGTTTCTCATCCCTTTTAACATGATATAAGTAATAACACAACATGTATAAAAGTATACAAAATGATCATTTCAAGTATAAACTCCATTTTCATGATAAAATCCTAAATGGTGATTCAACTAAAATAGAAATAACATATGCATAGAAATGAAAACTATAAGAACATAAAGGGTTCTTGTAGGACCTTATGATGTTTGATGATGATGAACAAAGTATCCTAAAAACTGTTTTAGATAGATAATCAAGCTTGCACTAATGAAAACATTGTTTTTCTTAATAAAACCCTAGCTTCCTTTTACTTGATTAATACTTGAAAATGCTTAGCCAATGCTTGGAAATACCTTAGAATATCTTAGGATGGATGTGTGTAGGAGTGTATAGGCTTGTATAAAAATTGATATGGATTTATTACATAGGGATGTTTGAGCCGTGGGCTATGGAGAGCCAAAATAGAGAGTTTTTGATTTCTTTTCTAAGTGTTTTGTGTTGTATAATTTCTTACCACTTGAATACTTGTATATAAAAGAGTTAATTGGTCAAAAGTTTGCAATAGTTGGTCTTAGGAACAAGGTGAGGGTCTTAAGGAAGACTTATGGTCAAAATGAGACAAGGTATGGCTATGTATAAATGAAAAGTAATGTACAAAGACCAAGTGGTGAATTTTTTTTCTTATATCTTTGTACCAATTGCCATAAATTTGGCCATAAGAAGATATATGTGATGTTGTTGAGTAATTTTTATGTATTGGGTATAAATGTGGGTATTTGTTAAAGCGTAGAAAAGTTTTGGTAGTTCCGGGAGTGCCTAAACGCATTTTATTGCGAAACGTGATCCACTTTAAGCAATCCAATAAAATAAAATGAACATGTTAATAATTCTCTCAAAAATAATTATTAACCTTGCTTGATGTAAATTTTTAATTGTTTGATGCTCGTTTACATGAACGCTAATATTTGGGTCGCGATTAACTTAACGTTTATGATTTAAAGTAAACACGTACAATACAAAAGGTACATTGTGGATTTATCGATGGTCCTTAAATCTCCCCAAAGAACTAGATCAACACATTCTGGAGTAGTTGTTTCAAATCTCTTCATCACCAGATTACATAACTCCTCCAGATCTAGCCTATCAAACCTTGTCACCATTTCAGAAAAGGTTTTAATCCACCTAGAACTTCCATCAGATCTAAAGATTCTGTAGTAGATGCACTCTGCTCCATGTCTGTCAAAATCATAGAATTTTGATTCCTAGTTAATAATTAGAAACCTCTTCTCCAGGACTTCATAATCTATATTCCTTATTCATCTGGAACTATCTTCAGAAAAGCTTTTAGTTCCTCTTCCTCTTCAAGATCATCATTAGTCTTTTGTCTTTTAGACTTCTTTGTTGCTTTCATCTTAAGTCTTCTGCCTGGTCTTTTCCTGATACTCTCTTCATGTCCTTCTTGCTTAACTTCAACCTTAGTACTGTTAGGTTCTTCAATAACCTTTTGCTTATGTACATCAGCTGCTTCTTTAGAATCTTTTACTTCATCATCTAAATCCACAGGCTTGAAATCATCAATCACCCTTTTCTGTCTTTCATACAAACCTTGAATTTTTGCAAATGTCTTTGCCTTCAGCTGAGAGTGTTTGTAACCACCCATATTCTTCAGCTTCAGATACGTATCATCAAATTCCCAGTTGATATTTTGTTTGTGGTCTAACTTCTAATCTTAGAAGATCTTGTGCCAGCTTTTGAATTTTCTTTTTGAGCTGCCAATGTTTCAGCCAAGAACTTTTCTCTCTCTTCAATTGTATACTCCTCTCTTTCTTCTTGTTGAAGCTTGGCTGCAAACAATGCATCAGCATTAATCCTTGCTTGAACTTCATCATACGTCTCAGCTATAGCAGCCTTAGATGCTTCTTTTTCCCTCTGTCTTTCCCTTTTTAACTCTGCTTGCAAGTCTACTTGTAACTGTCTGGCAATTTCTGCATCTCTTGCAATCTGAGCAGCATCAAAATCAATTCTAGTCATCTTCTTTGCAAGCTCAGGTTCTTCTAAGACACTTTTATCTTTGTCTTTAGGGTTAATTGTTAGAAGTGGCTTCAGAGTTAGGATTGATCTTGCAGGTATTGAAGAATCTTTAATATCTTTAATTGACACTCCTTTTTCCTTAGCTTTCTCTTCTTTTATCTTAATCAAAGTTTGAGCCATGGTGATATCTTCATCATCAAATATACTTGTTGTTGTAGGAGGAGTTCTAGGCTCAACAGCACTATCTTCTTGCCTAGCAGCATCAACATCTGGCCTAGCATTACTAAGTTCTGGCCTAGCAGTACTAACTGTTTTAGGTACAGCAGTACTAACTATTTCTTTAGTACTTTCTCCTTTATCACCACTGCCCTTGTTAAGCTCCTCAGTTTCATTACTTTGCATCCCTTCTTTTACAACATCCTCTGTTTCCATGTAATCCCTACCATCAGCATCAAGATCATCAAAGGCATCCAAAGTTGGTTCAGGTTTGGCATTTTTCCTCCCCTGTTTGGATACATACTCCTTCCTTCCTAATCTTTTCTTCATTGATAACCTTTTCACACTCCTTAACCATGCCCTGTGGTGTGAGATGCTTGGCTTACACTTCCTTTTCAACTTCTTGATTTAATCCTTCAATTTAAGGATCTCTGCAGCCTGAGCATCCTTGGAAGTCTCCAAAGCAAGAACCCTGTTGGGACAAGTAGTGAAAGAACAATAACTCTCTAATTTCAAGCACCCTTAGCTTTTTTCAGATGGTGTGATACCTGAAAAGGTACTATCATGGGAGGTTGAACCTGATCCCCTTCACTCCCATTAGTGCCCTCTAAAGAGTCCCTAGAGTCTTGGGTAGTGTCATGGCTAGATGATGAGGCAGCCACAGGGGGTTGGTCTCCTGTACTAGGGTGAGTAGGAGAGGGTGTTGGTTAGGGTTCAGTGGGTTGTTCTGAACCTTCACCCTCAGGTGCTTGGTGTGGCACCAACATAAAATCAAAGAGTGGAGTGACTTTTCCTGAAAACTTTACACCTTTCCTGGACATGTTTGAGAAAACCTTTTGAGTGTGAGCTGGTGTAACATAAACATCATTAAAAGGTTCACCAAGCTCAATTTGATTATTCAAGAACACCATTAAAAATCTTGGATACATAAGAAATTTCTTTTTAGAAGTATCCAAGTTCCTCAACATACCATCAAAAATAAGTTTAGAAAAGTTAAACTTTTGATTTGTTGCCAAACATATAACAGCTGAAGCAATATTTGTTGAAAACTCATTCCAGCTTGTAGATTTTGAACTTAGGCAATGAAGGATGGTATGTATCAGATACTTCCATTGAGGAGAAAAGAGGGCTTTTTGAAAAGTTAGTTTGTTAAGTTCACCCTCATACCCCATCAATGCAAGGTTTTGAAAAATAGCTTCATTTGTTAGGCAAGCAGTACCATCAGCATCATTAAGGAGAAGAGAACTTCTGATTGATGCTTTTGTTACTACTACTGCCTTGCTATCAACAGTAGCATGAATTTGCTTCTCATCATTGACTGTTTGGGAACTAGCAGTGTTCCAAAACTGTTCAATATAAGAAATATAGATAGTAGGACTTACAGTGAGAGCATGATGTATCAAACTTGATGTAAGGAAGTCCACTATCTCATGAAATTCTGAATTTCCTCCTGTTTTCTCTAAACACGCGACCATATTGTGTTGATCGACGAATTCTAAATCAGCCATAGATGTGTTGAAAAGGTTGAGTAGGGTGTGGGATATGCTCGATTATGAGAATTGGAGGGTTTGGAAGAGTTAATTGAGATTTTATGAAGATGTGCTTTAGGGTTTGAGATGACCAACTGAATAAACTTGAGTCTTTATCTTAAAGAAAGAGTATTATAGAAGAAAAGATCAAAAAGTTTCAAGTCATAGACCCCTATAAGCAAGTTGTTTGCGGAAATATCTCAACGGTTATAATTAATTAATGAAAATCTGGTATGCTCACCAACAGTAGTAACGGTAACAAGCAGCACAAACTTTTGCCTGGCAGCACCAACTTTTATGCTTGGCAGCACCAACTTTGCCTGGCAGTACTAACTTGTTAGTTTCCATGTAGTACCCTCAAATCCAATCCAAACTGCATCTTTGACCCAACCCAAGCATTAACACCATAGTTAAATGCTTTTGAGCAGCACTAACTAAGTTGGGCAGTACTAAGTTTTGTACCAGCAGTACCAAGTTTCTGTAGTAGAATTAACTAAGCTTAGTACCATATGTAGCCTTCAATCCCCATTCCAAAGGAAATAATGAACTCCAAATAATCATCTAATCAACTAGAATCCATCTGCTAACTAAGATCATTTCACAAACTATACAACAAGGTAACCTGCTAACTTGCCTCCCCTGAACTAATGCAGCTATAGATTGATCATTCCAATGTTAACAATCAAGAAATTGAACCTGCTAACATCAAAAGCTTTAGTCAAAAGATCAGCCACATTGTCATCAGTGTGAATCTTCAGCACCTGGATAAGCTTCTTCTCATAAGCATCTCTAATGAAGTGGTGCCGAATCTCAATATGCTTTGTTTTGGAGTGAAATATTGGATTCTTTACAATGCATATTGTGCTCTCATTATCAATGTAGATCTTTGTGTTCATAAAATTGAACCCATATTCTAACATTTGATTTTGAATCCACAAAACTTGCCCACAGCAGTTGGCAGCAGCAACATATTCTGCCTTTGTAGTAGAAGTAGCCACAATTGTATGCTTCTTGCATTGCCATGAAATAAGTCTCCTGCCAAGAAATTGACAACCTCCTGTTGTGGATTTCCTAAAACCTAGAATAAGTACAGACTACAAACATAATATCAGGCCTAGAAGCAGGCAAGTACATTTAAGAGCCAATCATGGATCTATAAAGATGTACATCCACATCAGCAACTTCTTCATCTTGGTTAAAGGCTTCTGGGTCTTAATTGGAGTACAGACAGTCTTCACACTAGCAAAATCAAACTTCTATAGGATCTCTGCTACATACTTATCCTGACTTATAAAAATACCATCTTCTTTTTGTTTGACTTGTAATCCAAGAAAGAAGGTAAGCTCTGCCATAGAACTCATCTGAAATCTACTCTTTATCAATGCCTCAAATTCATCACACCAAGACCTCTTTGTAGAACCAAAAATAATATCATCCACATAAACTTGTACTAACATGATATCATTTTTGTCCTTCTTGATAAGAAGAGTCTTGTCAATAGTTCCTCTTCTGTATCCACTCTTCAACAAGAAAGTAGATAAAGTAGCATACCAGGCTCGGGGAGCTTGGTGTAAACCATACAAAGCTTTTACAACCTTGTAAACCTTCTTAGGAAACTTAGGATCTACAAAGCCTGGAGGTTGAGACACATACACCTCCTTATCAATTGTGCCATACAAGAAAGCACTCTCTACATCCATCTAATAAACTATGAATCCCATATAAGAAGCAAAGGCCAAAAAGATCCTAATGGCTTCAATCCTAGCAACAGGAGAAAAAACCTCATCATAGTCTATCCCTTCCTCTTGCCTATGTCCCTGGGCAACCAACCTTACCTTATGTTGAATCACATCACCTCTTTCATCCTGCTTATTTCTGTAGACCCATTTAGTCCCAATTGCCTTCTTTCTATAAGGCAAGTCTACAAGAATCCATACCTTCTGAATCTTGAATTGCAACAGTTCTTCCTGCATAGCATCAACCCAACTTTCATCTTCAAGGGCTTTAGATATCTTCTTAGGTTTAATTTGAGATAGGAAGCAAGCAAACAAGTAGCGCTGGAAATCCTTGTGATTATTTCTTCTTTGCTTTTGAATATAACTTATAAAAGCATAGGCTCCAGAACTTTTGTTCACTTTGCTCCTTGTTTGAACTGCTGATTTTGGATCTCCAAGAATTTGAGTTATAGGATGAATAGAGTGTATCCTTAAAGTGGGAATATGACTAACATTCATAGTGTATTCTAAATTAGTGAAGTCAGCCACTGCACCCTCATCATCATAAGATACATTGGTAAAAATACCATCATTTGAATTTCCATAAACATCCTCAAGAGCAGGTATTTGAGAATCATCTTGGTCAGCATAGTTAGTTAGATTAGGATTAGATGGTCCACCAGTACTAAAAATATTTAAAGGATTAGCAGTACTAAGTGGTATGCTAACAGTATTAACTGTGTTAGTACTGGTAGCTCTAGCAGCTCCTGCTTGAAGATGGGCAAACTCCTTTCTAAGAGCTTCAACTGCATCATAAGCTTCCTTTTCTTGTCTTTTAAGCCTTTTAAGCTCCTCTAAAAAGGCTTGATCCTCCTGATCTACTGGCTCCTCATTAGGGAACTTAGGATCTACAAAACCTTGTAGACCTTATTAGGGAACTTAGGATCTACAAAACCTAGAGGTTGAGACACATACAACTCCTCATCAATTGTGTCATACAAGAAGGCACTCTTCACATCCATCTGATAAACTATGAATCCCATATAAGAAGAAAAGGCCAAAAAAATCCTAATGGCTTCAATCTTAGCCATAGGAGCAAAAATCTCATCATAGTCTATCCCTCCCTCTTGCTTTTATCCCTGGGAAACCAACCTTGCCTTATTTCTAACCACAACACCTCTTTCATCCTTTTTATTTCTGTAAACCCATTTTGTCCTAATTGCCTTCTTCCCATAAGGTAAATCTCCAAGAATCCAAACTTTCCGAATCTTGAATTGCAGCAGTCCTTCCTGCATAGCATCAACCTAACTTTCATCTTCAAGTGCTTTATATATCTTCTTGGGTTCAATTTTAGATAAGAAACAAAAAAAAAAATATATATAAAAAAAAAAAAAAAGGATATAGATTTGGGGGGGGGGGGGGGGGGGGGGGGGGGGGGGGTTATAAAAAAAACAAGCAATACACAATGCCATTTTAGTCATTTAGGGTTTATAAAAAGTTAAATAATCACTTTAGGATTAAATTTTGATAATTTAGGTTTTAAGTCGCGTTTTTTAGGATTCCCGTTATCGTTTTAGGGTTTTAGCTCTTATAACTTTCGTTTTAATTTGCCTTACTTATTTTTCCCCTAGAATTATCAAATCCAATCAAATCTTTGTTCTATTCAAACATCAAATGTCAAACCAACCCTTGACTTTCCATTGCACGCCTCGTTGGGAAACGACCCAGGTAGGTTTTTAGGGTTTTGCTTTGGATAAAAGCAAAATCTTTTTAAAAGCCTCTTGGAATACTTACTTATCTACTATTATTGATAGTATCCTTACATATTTATTTATATATTATTTATATATACGTGTTTGGATCGAATCGCAACACCTGCTTGAAGAGGCAAATCCTCAGTATCTTGGGCAAACTCCTTTCTAAGAGCTTCAGCTGCATCATAAGCTTCCTTTTCTTGTCTTTTAAGCCTTTCAATCTCCTCCAAAAAGGCTTGATCCTTCTGATCTACTGGCTCCTCATTTATCTTTAAACCGATATTCTTATTAGACATTTCACCTTCATTCTTTGCTTCTGAACTTTTGACTGTTGAAGTATAAGAAGATCATATTGGCAGTACAAAGTAGTCTTAAGCATATTCAGCTTCCATTTCATAATTTCTCGCATCAATATTATCTTGTGTACCTGCACTATGATTAGCTTCTTTTGGACCTGTATTTTTGTTAGAATGATTCTCTGATCTCACAGGCTGATAATTCATTAAATCAGTTAAATAATCAAGATCAAACAGCCAATTAGGTCCTTTCCCTGCAACATTTGGTTTATTTTCTAAAAAGGTTATATGCAGGTTTTCTTCAACTCTCTTGGTTTCTAAATTGTATACCCTAAAAGCCTTGCTATTTAGGGAATACCCAACTAAAAACTCTTCATCAGACTTCCATTCAAACTTGCCTAGGTGGTTAATGGTATTCAAGATGGTCACATGGCACCTAAAAGGACTTATATAGCTTATGATTGGTATTTTACCAGTTATAAGTTCATAAGGTGTCTTATTTTGAGGCTTGGTCACTAATACCCTATTAAGAACATAACAACCAGTACTAACTACTTTAGCCCAAAAGGTTTTAGGTAAAAATTAATCTGCTAGCATTGTTCTATCAGCCTCAATAAGGGTTTTGTTCTTTCTTTTAGCAACTCTATTTTGTTGTGGAGTTCTGGCATTACTATATTCCCTCTTGATCCCTTTTGACCCACAGAATTCAATAAAATCCCTGCTCTTAAATTATGTACCATTGTCACATCTAATAGTTTTAACTTTTTGATTTAATTGGTTCTTAATTCATCTTATAAAGTCCTTAAGGATTCCACTAGTTTCATCCTTAGTTCTTAAGAAGAACACCCAACTAAACCTGCTAAAATCATCAGTGATAACAAGGCATAAGTCTTATGGTTTATGCTCCTTACAAATGTAGGTCCAAATAAGTCCATATGTAAAAGCTGTAAGGGCTAACTAATAGAGCTCACTGATTTGGCCTTACAGGAGGCCTTGTTTTGCTTTCTTTTCTGACAAGCAACACAGGTGTGGTCATTTTGAAAAATCTTTAAAGGTAAACCTCTTACAAGGTTTCCCTTCACAAGTTTGTTTAAGTTTTTAAAGTTAATGTGACCCAACCTCCTATGCCAATTGTTAGATTCATTAATTGTGGCCTTTTCAATCAAACAAACTAAACCTCCAGAAGGAACAATGTTCTCTATGTTGAAACTGTACATATTGTTTTGTCTAGGGATTTTAAGTAATACTTGATTTTCATCAGGCAACTTAAAGTCAGAAGACAACACAAGACATTTAGTGTCTGTGAAGAGAACCTTGTTCTTCTTGTCACACATCTGTGACACAGAAAAGAGATTGAAATGTTGTAGTTCTTTCACAAAGCACACATCCTCAAAATCTAACTTTCCTGTTTTTATTTTACCTTTACCAGTTATGTAACCTTTACTACCTCCAAAAGCAACAGGGCCACCATTATAGTCTTGATATTCAGCAAGGTAGGCCTTGTTTCCAGTCATGTGCCTGGAACATCCACTATCAACAATCCCTTTGTTCTTTAAAGCTCTTTGTGGATAATCCTGCACATTAAATAAGAGAGATTAGTTTCTCTTAGGGACCCAAGCCATTTTGGGCTTGGGTCTGCCTAGTGGATCTTCAGAATTAACACATTTTCTAGAATTTGATCCACCATTGTATTTGGAGAATTTGTTCCAGTAATGTCTTTTGGGTCTCTAATTATAACCTGCTAAGGGCTTAACAGCAGTTTCCCTTTTCCCCCAATAGCACTAACTGCTTTTACCTCAGCAGTATTAACTTTTTGATTTGAAAAATTTGTTCTTGGTGTTGTTGTTCTATTAAATGGCCTTTTGATAGGTGAATGAGACTTGTGAAAATTATTTCTTGGTCTATTTTCATTCACAATGGGTCAAACAGCATTAACTTTCCTAGCAGCACTAGTTGATACTGCATGACTATTGAAATTATGGCTAGCAGTATTAACTAGAATTCTACCAGTTCTAGTTAGTACAGCTATTGGAACAAACTGGTTTTGGTGATTCAATCTTTGCACATTGTTCCACACTAGTCTATTCTCCCCTTGACTAGTACCCTTGCCTTTCTTTTTGTTCAATTCAACCTGTTTAGCCAATCTTTTCTCATGAAAGTCACAATCTCTAATAAGATGACTAAAACTGCCACATACAAAACATGCCTTTTTAGTAAACCCATATCCCAAACCCAACCTTTTGGACATTAAACCATTCCAGTCTATCTTGTCAGCTTTAGGACTTGGACTATATGTGTTTTGTTCTTTAATAGTTTCCCTAGGAGTTTTTACATGCTTAACAAAAGCAGAACTAGGTTTTTCCTGTTCTTTTAAAGGTTGAATCACATATTCATCATCGCTGTCTGACTCATACTCCTCAATGATAGGAGCATCAGACCAAACTTTAGGTTGACTAACAACTTTGGGTTTAACTATAACTGGTTCAGGAATAGATTCAAGTGTTTCTACACTAGAATTAGACTCATAAGAGTCAAAATTACTGGTTTGAGTATTAGATTCACTAGTTTTAGACTGTTTTGAACCATATGTGAACATAGAATCATCTACTTCCCTATCAGGTCCTAAAGGCATATAATTTCCTTTCATTGGATAGGGAACTGCATGCATGCCTTCAACATTTGCAAATCTATCATGCACATGACTATCTTCTACATCACTTGACCTACTGTCAAATACACTTTGAAAAACTTCATTTTCATAACTTAAGACACCATCATGTACTTGATCTCCATACCCAAGCCCAGATTTGTCCCTTTTACTCATCTAACTATTTAGCAATTTACTAAGGCTTTTAGAAGAACTTTGAAAATTCTCAAGTTTGGTTTTTAATTCTTCTTTTTCTTTTAAAGCTTATGCTAATAGTTTCTTATGATATGTAAGCACATCAGTTTTATCATCTAAATCAATTTTCATAAATCTAATCTTTTCCTCATACCAAAGTTGATTTTTCTGATGAGTAACTAATTGAGCCTCTACCTTTTTTAAAGCTTGAGTATAGGCTTGAATTTCTATACTAGCATCACCAAGTTGTTCCCTTTGTTCATCATATAATTTTTTAAGTTTAGCATAAGATTCCACACATTCTTTAGAACAAGATGTTACCTCAGTGTCTGAGCCTGAATTGCTGTAAGCCATCAAAGCAACGTTTTCTTATTTATCCTCTGCATGATTAGTCCAATCAACACCTTCCCCATTAAGAATTACCAAAGCTTTAGGTTCCTCTTGTTTTCCAGGTCTCCTTCCGTTGTCTTTTGATTTATATCCAGTGTTCCCTTTTGATTTGTACTCTCTAGCAAAATTCCCTTTCTTATGACAATTGTAGCATTCAACTTTGGTCTTGTCAAATCCAACTGGTTCCTTGGCATCAAAATGCATCTTTCTCCCTGACTTCTTGTAGAACTTTTTCAATCTCATGGAAATCAGGGCCACTTGCCATTTCAAGTCCATCTCTTCTAAATCAAACTCATCAAGCTGCTCCAGATCTTCATGATCCAAATGTGGACCATTGGATTGATTAGCAAAGAATGAGTACATGAGTTCATCAGTTCATGAAGAAGAGTTTTTCCTTTGCGAGTTGTAGCCATTAGTGCTTTCAGAAGAAACAAAGGCGAAATTCTGTGCACTAGAAGATGATCCAGTAGAGCCTTTAATATTAGATTCAAAGACTCTAAGATTGTTATAGAGATCATCAATACTAAGAGTGTCCACTCCTGGCTTGGTCCTCATGACTAAGGATACTTGGGACCAGGAAGAAGGTAAAGACCTAAGGAACTTCTAATTGGCATCTTTAAAGGAGACACCTGCAAAATGAATCTCAAGTTGACTCAGAAGACTCTGAAACCTGTCATAACCTTTGTGCAGTCCTTCTGAGTTGGACACAGAAAAGCCTTTAAACTGTTGCTTTAAAATGTATTTCTGCATATTCTTTGATTCATCATTGCCACCAAATCTGGATTTGATAGCATCCCACATATATTTAGCATCAGCCATCTTGTGAAATTTTGCTAAATGGTCTTCGGGTAAAGCCATAAGCAAGGTGGTCCTTGCTTTTCTTTCTCTTTCTCTGGCTAAAATTTCTTCAGCAGTTTCAGGAGGCAAAACCTTTATTACTCTATTTGAATCTGTTGAGACACTTACAGGACCATTTCCTTTTTGTATGACTTCCGATATAGGATAGTCTGTATGGCTCAAGTAATGTTTCATTTTCATGGCCCAAATGTTATAACAACCTAAGAATTTTCAGCAAATTCAAAACCTATTTTACTACTATCACAATTATACAGGAGAATTTTTTGCTTTATTACTTGCATTGTCAATATCTCAGTATGTCATGTAACTTACATAACTAAAGTAGATGAGCTTACGCAACCTATCTATGGCAATCCTATCTTCATATATGTCAAGTAAATATCAACATATCCTTATTACAAAGTACATTATCCTTATAATGTACCATTCGCAACATTATATCAAAACAGGCTTTAAACCATTATCTTATACCTCTAAACCCTAATCTCATGAAGGGTTAATATCTAAAGTAAATGTACAAACTATTAAAGCATATGTACAAGTAATATAACATCTCATTTGAAATATAAAATCTCCTCAAATCAAGTATAAGTCTTTGAAAGCTCAATATACAAGTCATTAAGCATGATCTCCAAAACAGCCGTTTTACCTCTGTTTTCATTCTAGTTTCTTCATTACCACTTGTGTACAAGCTACTACACTCAATATAAAAGGTGTAAACCCAATTATTCTACTCATAATCATTCATACACATTTTTACTCTTAAAACCTTAATTCAAAAGTCAGAAACCCTAACCCGAGCAAAATACTAAACTGTGACCCGTTCCTTCATTTTTATCCATTTTAAACCTAAACCAACACTCAAATAAGTTTTAATAACATAAATTACAACATTACTAATCATATACAATAATTAATTCATCATTTCATTTCATTTATATGCAAATCAAATCCAAGAAATACAATGGTTGTAGGCTAATACCCACGGGTATTAGCCATCTTAATGAAAGTTCAATGTTTGGTTTGTTTTAAAATCGATTTCTTAATTTATCGTTGATTGTTTAATTATGTTTATCACCTCATACTTGTTTATGTGTTTGAATATGCGACCTATCATTCAACTGGGTCAAGTGTTACGACCCAAGTACTACTAATACCGAGATAGCTCTCCATATCGTGTTTCATATATCTGGACCAATAGGATCACAATAACGTTCTATCTTTGTCTTTTGATTATGAGCTTAGTTGGACTGGTAGGTGACCCGTTTATGTTTCAGCAATCATGTTGTTAATTAACTGATAAAGATTGGAATAGTGGACTACCAGTATATAAAACACCTTCAAACAATAAGTGGGTAAAGTCCCGTTGGGCTAGAGTTTTAACAGGATCACCACTGCTTTAATTCTCTAAGATAGATTATAATTAAACTAAAGGATGTTTTATGCGGATGCATTAATTGTGACAGGATTAATTGTGTCTAGGTCTTAGGATGATGTCCCGCCTAAGTCTTAAGAATGATATGCCGCTTTGAGATAAGTAAATCATTGCACTAAAATAAACAAACCAGCATTGAACCAGATTTAATATGGCTAATACAGTTTTCTATCATTTGGCTTGTACCGCTTTTCTATCTTCTAATCTTCATCTTTTGTGTTTATTGTGTATTGAATTGGTATTTGTCATCACCAAACTTGTGCCAGTCTCTCAGGCTGAATCCCCCATTTCATTAGACAACGTACATAGCATATGTTTAACCAGTAAATAGACTAATTTTAATACTGATAGAATATAGGATTAAATTTCCACTCTTAGTGTTCGACACCCTACTTATCGCGAACTCTATCTTGACCGGCTAAATATAAATGTAAAACTTGATAATTAAATAACTGACCCTACACGAAATCACATCATACGTGTTATAAACCAACGATGTAAAGTTATGTTGTATATTATTTCTAGTTAGTCGCAATTATAAACCAACTATGTATTTTCATGTATAAAGTGGTAGATATCGCCACTATTGTTGTATAGTATGTATATTATGGATGATTAGGAGTTGGCCGTTACGGGAACGCCAACTAGGTTGTTTTCGAAAGATGATAGAGGCATCTTTATGTCTTTTTCATAAGGACGGTCAAAAAAGTAACTAGTAGTGTTGTTTGATGTTGATGTTGACATACTGTTGGTTTTGGAAAGTTTGATTCGTAAAGAATCTCACAAGTGACCTACCGCAGTGCCTCTAGTTTTGCATTAATGTCAAAGATTGGTTTTGTGATTTCGATTCAAGAGAAATGCAATGTGCCTCCAGTTTTGCAAAATCATGTTCATACTGGGCACATCATTTTTTCATTTCTTCTTTGATATCAGCAACTTGTTTTGAAAGTTCATCTATGGTCTTTTTGAGACAACGGTTGTCATGTTCCAAAGAATAATTTTCTATAAACATCTCGTTCTCATGCATATGGATATGTGACTCTGAAATGGCTGAATCAAACTGGGTTTTGAAAAATTCTGTCTGAATATCCAAAATTATACACTTTTCATCAAACTCGTCTTCAAGAGTCGTGACATACTTTAAATCATTTTTCATCTCTTTGACAAGACCTTTTTCAAAATATTTTAGTTGAAGATTGACGTCTTTAACTAAAGGTTTAAATTCTTCTGACAATCGATTTCTAGCTATCCTTTTGACATTGTCTTCAAAACTCAAATTAATGAAAACATTCTCTCGAGGAGGATTTTTCTTTGAAACAGTTTCTTTTTCAAATTTAAGCATTGCCTTTTTGACATAACAAAAGTATTTCATTGGAAGACTTTTCCAAAGGCTTGGATCATAATTACTCAGTTGAACTTGTTCCAAATGTTTTTTCAAATTAACATTTCTTCTTTTCAAATGAACTTTAGGTTTGAGTCTCACCATAAACAAAGCCAAGATACGAGAGCGGAGATTTTCTTTGTTTTACTTTCAAACATTTTTCAGCTTCACATTTTAATTCCTCTTCAGAAATGATCTTATGATCAGAAAGCAAGTCTTTTGCCATTTCGTAAACGTTATACAAGCTTAGGACTAACTCCTTGGCTTTGTTTAATAAACTTGGGTTCACAACATCATTTTGGTTCTCAAAGCCAAGACCTTGTTTTCCCGTATTAACATTGTCTTCTTTTGGAAGCAACATGCGAAGAGTCTGATCAGTTTGTCCCGCTTTTCAAAGTTCTTTATCAAGATCGTTTATTTGTTTCAAAAACTCTTGAAGTTTCTTTTCAAGTTCATTTTTCCAATTTAAATGTGGTTAGACATACTCATCATACTTTCCATTTTCCTTGGCGAGTTTCTTATCATTTTGACAAGCTTGAGATTTAAGGTTCGAAATTTCGTCATTTAAAAGCTTAATCTTTTTGCTGTATTCAGATTTAATTATCCTATCTTTTGCAAAATGTTTTTCTTTTTGCTTATATCTCTTAAGCTCTTTGTCAATAAGGCATTCGCTTGTTAAGCTTCTTGATTAACCTTCATACATTTTTCAACATTACATTTGAGGTTATTGATCAAGGAAGCTATCAAGGCACGTTGTTGCTCATCATCTACATAATCATGTTCTTCCTTATTTCTATCCGGATCCATATTTGGTATATCAAAAATAATATTACTATTATTCTCATTCACCACATATGTGTCAGGAATAGATTCAGGTTATTCATGATTTTGTATCCCATGAGCAAACACATTTTCAAATGTATCATTATTTGAATGATGTACCTCAGTTACTGTGTCATTGTCATATGAAGGTCCAATATCAGCATCTGCATCATTCTCTGAACTGCTACTTTCTTTGTAAGAACTTTTGTTTTCATTATCTGATGTGCTGAATGTAGTCTCCGAACTGCTGTTTTCTGACTTTGTCCCATTGCTTTTCGTGACAACCAAACTGGCATCCAATGCTTAAACCAGATTGATCTTAACATTGTTTGACTACAACTTCGATCTTTTCTCAATCTCATGTTCATGAAGTATTGCTTCAATCAAATACTTCTGAATGGCATCATTATCACAAATCATTGTATCTTTGTAGATTTGATTATACTTCCCGTGTATTTTTGAAAGTCATCTCTAGATTTGTCAGTCATATACATTGGCCATTCGGAATGGAAGAACTTTTAAAACGATGTCATGAGTGCTGTTAAAGCAATCTTGGAGTCATTCTCGTGAAGTTTTTCATTGGTAAGTTGTTCTTCTAGTTTATCCATGTTTTGAGAGAACATTCTTTTGATTATACTAAATTCGTTACCAAAGAGTTCTAGAAATACTCGTTCAAATGCACATTCGTCATTACTGTTTAGGCTTATAAAATCTTCCCTTAAAAGAAATATAGTGTTTGCTTGAAGGGCTCTAAACAATTTAATGCACATGTCTTTCTGTCTGCTTGCTTGCATTTACAGTTGTTGCATGTGTTGTTCTTCTGAATCAAAACACGAAGTAACTATGTCTTTCTTTTCTACTGAACTGTTGCATTCATCCAGTTGATCTGACGATATAATAGAGTCATATGTGCTTTCCTTAGCAACCAAATTATCATCCATTGTTATACCCTCAGTGACCAAACAAGCTTCCAATGCTGCACCTTCAGTGACTAAACAAGCTTCCAATTATACACCCTCAATAACCAAACATGTTTCCAATGTAGTACCCTCAGTGACCGAACTAACATCCAATGTTGTACCATTAGTGCTCAAATTAGCCTCCAAAGTTGTAATCTCAGTTACCAAACTCTCTTGTTGTTGCATCTCTTTTTCTTTCAGCCATTTTTAATCTCTTTTATTGCTTGAACTTCCCTTTCTTTCATCCGTAATTTTCCATATTTAAGTACTCTTTTATCAATAAGCTTTTTCAGTTCATTCAGGTATCGTGTAAGTTTCAGGTTTGTATCTCGTATAATCTTTGAAGTCCTTTTGCCAGCTTTTATTGTGAAAATCCAAAGTATTCACCTCTTTCGAGTCAAAAAATTAACAGTGTTCTTAGTACATCGAGACAAGTCTTTGGATTTGATGAATGAAGATTCTTTCTTTCAAGTTGCCATTATAGTTGATTCAAATTGTGGTACATCTTCACTGTGAAAGTCTCATACTCTTCTTGGAAGAATATTTGAAATGCAATTTCATATGGTCTCATGTTTCTACCTACTGAAAGGCTGTTATTATGGAGAAATTCAAGGCGTATCTTGAGCTCTTTAAACCAAGCCATGCACTGCGAGTGCAATTGTCTTTCTTCAAGTTGCATCAGTTGTAATTTTCTCTCTTCTGAATTTAAACTTGAGGATTTCATTAAATTCTTATGTGTGAAATTGATTTGTGGATCTTTTCGATGATAAAGAAGTGTTGTGTGGTTGAAACCGTTAACCCGAGATTTTTCCCGCTAAAAAATAATTTCAAAAATTTCTTTCGTAAAAATTCAAAATTCTCTTTAGAATCCTATTCTGAGTGTAGGAAAAAATTGAAATTTTAAGAATTTTACGTTAATTTTAACCAAAAAAATTTAAATTTCATCCTAAAAATTTGAATTTTAGGCCAAAATTTTCACTGTTGTGCCAAAATTTAAATTTGATGTAAAAAATTGCTATAAAGTTTACTGTAAAAATTAAATCTTACTCAAGTTTTCCCGCTAAAAACTATTTTTTTAAACAAATCGCCTGATGAAATAAGTCAAATCGCCTTATCAAATCGCGGGAATCAAAGAGTCAAATCACCTGATACTTTGAGTCAAATCGCCTTATGATAAAAGATCAAATCGCCTAATGAAATGAACTCAAATTGCCTGAATTCTGTTAGTCAAATCGTGTGATGTAAATGATCAAATCGCTTGAAAGCCTTGGTCTAATTGCGTGAACTATGTGCTCAAATCGCTTAAACCAGTTACTCAAACCGCCTGAAATTGTAGGTCAAATCGCTTGAATCCCTGATCAAATCGCCTTACCTTTGAGACTCAAATCGCCCAACTTTAGAAGTCAAACAGCCTGAACCTACTTAAACCGCGGGAAAGCTCTAGCTCAAATCGCTGGAATTGGGATCAAACCCGTTGGAACACTGTAATCAAACCGCTGGATTCAACACTCAAATCGCGGGCTTCAACAGATAAACCGCGAGATTACGACAAAAACGCAACGAAACTAAACACCTAAAAACCATAATTTTTAACGTTTTTAGCTGAATTTTTTTTAAAACTAAGTATATCTAACATAAAAACCATAACTTTAACATTTTTAATATCGATATTTGGTCACTTTTATTTTCGTGTATAAAGCTTAGAAATACCAAAAAATTTGAATTTTTTCAAGATAAAAACCACGAAATATATCTATAAGAGTATGCTAGATATTGTTTTTGAAGAAAGGTACAAAGCTTTTTCTAAATAAGCATAAAGAAACGAAAATAAGTCGGACCAATATAAGACCAAAATAAGCTCGAAATAAGCTTAAACCATAGAAACAAAGCACATGAATCACTTAACCATCCCAAGATGAAACCATGGCGAATGATACCAATTGTTGAATATAAATATCACACAAATATAGAATACTATAAGAGAGAAAGGATTGGTGGAGAGGTGTTTGGATAAATACTTGTTATTTCATAAGGATGAGAGGATTTCTTTTTTACATATACCTTACACACACACTCACACACTCTCTATATGAATAGAGGGTTCTATATATAGTCTCATGGACCCGGGTGGGGCCTTACTTGGGCTACCATAGGCCGGGTCATGAACTATTACATTATTTAGTCTAATAAACTAGCCTATTGGACTAACTATTACACTTTTAATATTATCTAACTAATACAAGACTTGTGAGATCGATAATGATTGTCACTTTACTAAAACTAAATTCCTAACAGATTTCACTTCTTACAATGGGTAATTGAGTACCCCGAGTGTTTGCAAAACGAGTTTGAGGAACAATGGGTTTAAAATGAGCATTTGATGAATCACCATTTTGACTCTCTTTATAAACATGATTGGTTTACTTCGACTCTCGAAAGTGTTTTTCTTAGCTTTTAAAAATCCAAGACCTTCCTTATCTTGGGACAATTTTTCATGACATAACATGTCATCCAAAATACTACTATTCTTCTTAAATTTTGAAAATCTCAACGCTTCTTCTTGAAGTTTAGAAACATTACCTTCTAAAGAATCAACCTTTTATGTGAGTAGCTCACATTTTTGACATGGTTCAATCACCTCTTTAGACTTAGTAAGTTTCCTTACTTCAAGTTCAAGTTCATTGATTTTTTTATATAGTTTAATTTGTTTATTTTTAAGAGAACGCCTTTTTTTTAAAAGTCTTTGATTTGCTTTAACAAAATCGTTGCAAAATTTTAAAAGTTCCTCATTATCCTTTTTCAATGCATGAACATTAGAAATAGATGAGTTTGGATATATCTCTTGTGATTCGATTTTCATAAGACATGTTGCGTTCTTCTCTGATTGATCGTTATCTTCACTGTCACCCCATGTCCTCTCACAAGATGTCTTCGATCATTCTCGTAGGAGTATCCATATCCCCCAATGATCTAAGGTTCTGTTGAGTCATGGATCTTACTCAACTTTTCCAAAAATCGAGTTTAGGATTTCGAATTTTTTAAAAAGAATTTTTCAACTTAAAACAACTTCTGGGATAGGTTTTAACGCATGAAAACTTGAGTAAACCGCTCTGATACCAATTCTAGAACTGTAGAGGGGGGGTGAATACAGTTTTCTTGACTTCTTCGAAGTTTATAAAACTTCAAGTCTTAGAGGAACCGATTGATGTACTAATCTACTTTGCAAAAAGAACAACAAGTAGATAGAGAAAGAGAGATACCACGATATATACTGGTTCGGGAAGGGAGGTTTAGTCCTTTCGTATGTCTAGTTGCGAATCCACGACACCTATATTATTCCTAGTATAATCCTTATGGTGGACTATAAAACGTATTACACTTAACTCCACCAATATGCACTATGATCGGCGCTCACCAAGAAGAGTTACTACCTATGATATTCCGCCCTCGGAATCCACCGCTAAGAATCCATGATTCGACTTAACCTATAATATCTAAAGACTTCCCCTTGGAAGCTTACCAAATCCCAACTAGATCCCCAATGATCTAGGCTTGATCTCTCAGATACAAGACTTCCCTTACAACTCGATTGAATGAATGATAGAAAGATAAACCAAGTCCTAACCTAACCTAGAGACTCGATTCTAGTAGAAAGGGTATAGAAAGAAGACTCTCGACAAAACACAAATATGGATTAGGTAGTTGTGTGGCTCTTGTATATATGGTATGATATTGACTTCATGCTCAAGATCAAATGAAAGGATCATATATAGCCACGTAGCTCTTTTATGAGCCAAATATATTTGCTAAAAGAACAAAAATGATAGATTTCGCAGGTATCCGCTTGGACCGAATTGGGCCTCGTCTCAGGCTTATTTATTTCAGGAATTTTTTCGAGCTTTTTCCGTGTCTTTAATAATCTTCGATGAATGCTCGAACCGGCCTACAGTTATCCTTAAACTTCCGTGCTTGGTTGAGAAGAAGCGAACAAAGGTACGCTCGCTTGTTGTCTTGTTCTCTGTTGCGAAGTGGGATCACTTCATTTCCTCGCCGACCCATCATGCAAAAGGTACGCCGTTAGAGTGAGTGCGCTTGACTAATATAGAAAGTCAATGCTCTAAGCTTCGCATTCGACTGATTGTTCTCATCGGATCTCAGGTTCTCTATTGCACTCTCTAAATAGGGTTCTTTTCACCTTTCCCTCACGGTATTTGTACGCTATCAGTCATTGAGGCTCTCGTTCAATAGAAAGTCCTAATTGCTCAAAAATCCTATTGCTCATGGTACTTGTACGCTATTGGTCACTGAGGCTCTTGAACCTATTGCTCAAAAATCCTTGTTCCGTGCCTACAATAATAAATAACACATTTAAAAGATATATTCACTTAAAATGCTATTTATTATACCATAAATATTAAGATTTTGATATTGAAAAGATGAATATTTTAACAGCTATTATGCACACGCTGAAGGGTCATAAAATATAAGCCACAAGTGTTTCTTTGGATGGGTCAGACATTCTATCAACATCTGTTGATTGTACAATAATATGATATAAAGAATATGAACCTGTTTACTATTTTGAGGGTACATCATACATCATCTCAACCAAACACTCCTTATGTGTACTTGTCACATGATTATAATTATGCAATAGCTCCAACCAAAAAGAAAAATACATGTGTGAGGTTTAACATTTGAAAATGGCTTACGAGAAAGAAATACATTGAGAAGGGTGCAGTGGATTCATGGTATTGTATTTAAACACCTTCTCAAGTTTGCTAGAAACGACACTCGGATCCTCTCATTTATTTCTTGGTTCGACCAGCCTCAACCAAACACCCCATGGATTTTGGTTTTGTACTAACAAGTCCCTTACTTGTTAATAATAGTTTATTATTTATTATAATGTCTAACGTTATAATTAATGATCGTTTATCTATTTCGTGACTTAATATAATTAATATATCTACTATAAATACATTAATCATATTAATCAGTGTGTATATGTATGCCCCTAATAAGTTTACGTATTTCTAACCGTATAAATACGGATTACGACTTGAGCATTCCTAATAATTTACCCTTTAAATAAGTGTTATCTTTAAGTGTAAACTTCCCTTTAGATTCATACGAGGCATTCAGGCATGTGCGATGCACATAGGTTGTATCTAATTTTTCATTGCGCACCATCTTGTTCATTTGATCCTTGCAATTAAGTAACACTACGTCAATGGGCTTAGGTGTTACTTTTATACGATTGAAGAGTCGACTATAATAGGCTTTGTGAACTTTAAGAAGGCTATTCAAATCACTCATTTTGATTACAATCAATATATTAAATTACAAAGAGCATATAAAGAGTTTGCTATAATTTATTTCTTGCATGCATATAAATGTGGACATGAAGAGATCTTATTAAGTACTTAGGTTAATGCTATACTTATAGAATATATAATACATGGGAATTTAAGTCTTTAAGACTCCACATCTTTTATTACCAAGGAATATTTATTGCTCGTTACACAATGTATAATTCGATTATAAGAGCTAGCAAAGCAAAGCCCGATAAGTAAGATCGGGTCACTTTGGGCCTTCCATGAAATTACTACAACAAACACAATCTTATTCGAATATATAGCTTCTTTTTATTAAATGTTCATTTGATTGCAAAGGATAACATAGCGTCATATTTGCATGTTGCACCTTTCCCTCTCCCCATTCTCACTTCATTCGGTTTTGACGTAAGTGCTTTCCATGCAAAAACACGTACCAAAACTTTCCAACCTTTAGCATCACCTCTCTTAACATTTAACTGTAATGCCCTGCGACTGCGACCTGCTTCGATGTTTCTAGATGTTATAACGTGCCAGTTCTGATGCTTGTAACACATATTTACCGAAACATATGTTGTTGCCTCCGTCGCGTAGTCCTTTGACACGTCCTTTACGGTGTCTTATTCTTTGTTCTTCTTCCTGTTACTATAAAAAAGACATGAACCCATAGCTTATTAAGTTAAATAACGACAGAAAAAAATGCCTTTAAAAGATTTCTTATCTATATCTAAATGCAATACGATCTTATAAAATGCACGGATAAAAATCTTTGTTAGGCACAACAACTATTTTTGTAACTTATTTGTTGATTAAACTTTTCAAATCTGATCCATTCTAAAAGCAACCTTCTCCGGTTGCATCCAAATATTATTATTCTTTTTGATAATCCAAATACATCACCATCAAAAGAAGTCATATTGCTTGTTAAAAAATGTCTGTACGCATTAATATGCATTATCAGTTAGAAATCGTTTGTACGAAGTAGTTTTCTTCATATTCAGATACTTCCATTAAATAGTTATTAATTACCTTCCTCCACATGCGGCTTCATCGATCGCACTTGGTGTGGTTGATTCGTTTGTACTTGTCGTGAACTGGAACACATGATGGGAGATACAGCTTGAAAATGAGAGGATCTATGGTAAGAAGTGTTGCTCATTACATGTTTTGGCCAAGAATTATATGTTACCTGCACATGAAAATAAAATAATCAAGAAACAATTTTAACAATAAATTACAAAATAAAGTAGGCGGAGTGAAGATTCAAACTTTTGTGTTTGTGCATTTGATTTTAGCCGATTTATATAGGCATGGATTAGGTTAATTCATGATTACTAACCGTAGAAACCCTTGATATGCTTGGACAATTAAAGAAGAAGCTAATGAAACTTGAATACTTAAGCATTAACCGTAGAAACTCCTTGATATGCTTGGACAATTAAAGAAGATGCTAATGAAACTTGAATACTTGAGCATTCAATTAAGGGACTCAATCTTTTATAAGAATAGATATTAAACCGCAGGATTGTTGTTCCAAGGCGGGTATAATAAATGCAGTTAATGCGAAAACCACCCGACCCGAATATAATTGTAACTTCGACCTTCTCTCTTTTCTCTCCCACAATCTCCTCTCTCACGGAATTGTCACAGTAACCATAACATCCACATCTACAACATGAATGTTTGCCACCTATATTCCATTTTTTCTTTGGATATATATTGTGTTGATTCCACAATGTTTTTTTTTTACCGTTTCCGTCCGCCCTAGGTACGATTGTTAGTCGTTTTCTTAGATCCCTGTCTTTGTTTGTTTTTTGCATGTTGTTTTGATCTTACTTGATTCCCTTACTGCTATTGTAGTTCTACCAATTTGCAATTTGGTTATAGGAAGTTAGGCTTTGGTTAATTTTAGGCACTAATGAATCTACGGGTTCTTCAATTTAGGTAAGCCTTTGACTTTTAGTTTCTAGGTTTAA
>BQNB010080291.1:0-29977 GCA_026074375.1 Tanacetum coccineum
TAATCACTTAAGGTATGGATAAACAAATCATTAAACATGATTAGTGATCAAGAAATTATTTTTCTTAAACCTTACATTTCTAGAAAAAGTGTATTTACAAAAATATATACACAAAATATTTATTCATAAAATAAATGTTTTATTAAAATATTAAATTTGAAATCAGATTTTTTCCCTAAAATGGAAGGTTCCAAAACAGATAACACCTTCCCCACTAGTTTACCCATTAGGGACCGTCGGGACCGCCAGCAGAGTAACGACTCTTTTTGTCTCCTATAAATATTGGGCCACCCCATCTGAAAAACACAACCTCTTGCCACGAATTTTTTCAGATCTACTTTTCTCTCTTTTTTCTTTCTTTCTCAAACACATATCTTGATCTTGTTTCAAGTGATTAATTCCCTCTTCCTCCCTTCTTCTAATCAAGTGCAAGAGAAGAACAATTCATATTATTAGATATGAAAGTGTTATCAAAGTGATTCTTTCCTCCTCCCTCAAGATCACAAAATCTTCATTATATTTTTCTTTGTTGTGTTGTGTATATTTGTTGTTGTGTGAAACATTAGTGTAAGTTGTGTATTTATGTGAATTAATTGTTGTCAATCTAAGAGTATATATCTTGTGAGTGTATTAAAGGACTTAGTGAAGTCTTAGATTGTTTCTAGCTAAGATTAGGAATCTGAATCTAGCTTAGTGTTCGGAAAAGAAAGTTAAACGTGGTGTTAAACCGGTATTTCTCCGCCTAAAGGGAGCTTGTTGACATAGTGAAATCTCGAGTGGAGTACTCGAGGAGTGGAGTAGGGCGAAGAGGTGCTTCGTAGCCGAACCACTATAAATCTCGGTGTCTTGATTTGATTATTTCTTTCCTTATCTCTTTGAGTTGTTATTGTTTATTTAGTTCATTACATTAGATAGTTTAGATGTGATTCATATTGTTGATTGATTGACATACAACTCGAATCAAACCATTTTATAAGCAAAGTTTTAAAATGGATAATTAACTAGTAAACTATTCAACCCCCCTTCTAGTTTCCTACAGCTTGGCAAGGATACACATCTCCACCACTAAAGCTAAGGAGTAACTAGTCTAAAAAGGTAAATTGGGTTAATGTGAAAGGCTTACGCGTTTGATTATTCTTTTCAATCTGTATCGATACCAATATTCTTGAAAGGGCGACAAAACCACAAATGCATGCCCAAATCCATAACCGTGAAACTTGTGATTGCTCACTCCCTAACTCGAATAAGCTAAAGAATCGGACCAAGTATTTTTCACTAATAGTATTATACCAACAAAGGAGACAAAACCACACATACACATTTAAATCCATGAATGAGACACAGTGATTGCTCACTCCCTCATTCAAGTAAAACCAAAGGTTAGGATGAAGAACGATATAGGGTAAGGATTAGGCATGGGAAATATTTATAATTGAAATTGATTAAGTCTAAACAATGAAGAATTGTGTTGGTAGCCACTTTCCCGACCGTACCCCTGAAAAAGATACAAATCACTAACTAACTCACGCTTTAACACGGAAAACATACGCTTTGGTAGACACGAATTAGACTCAAAGATGTCTTAATCATCTTTCAAAACAAACCTAGTTGGTGTTTCCATAACTACCAACTCTCAGTCATCCATAATATAGTACAACAATAGTGGCGATCTCTACCACTTAATACAAAAATACATAGTTGGTTTTTTATGCGACCAACTATTCAATAAAATACAACATAACTTTACATCATTGGTTTATAACACGTACCAACGAATAATCAATAATTTTTAAAAATAATAAAATCGGTTAAGTTTAGATGAACCGATTATCTCACAAACCTCTCCTTTTTTTCTCTCTTACATTTTTTTGTTTTTTCGATTTTTTTAAATACAAGAAGATGAAATAAGGTGTAAAATTTCACCACTTCACAAACATGATAAATCTGGATTTTATTTTTGATCATAATAGTGAAAGTAGTAAACACAAAAAAAACAAAAAAAACTACTACTTTTACACAAAAGAAACTAGCAACCGATTAAGGACTTTAATCTACAGGGTAGGCTACGGTGTAAAGGTGTAAGGAAATAAATTTTGGTGGTGTAAGAAATGAAAGGAATGGCTCAGCAGGTTTTTCTAAGGGTATCTTACTCTAAAAATGAGAGTAAACAAAAGGGTTTTATATGGGGGTTAACTAACATGTGTAGTTAGTTAATAAACATAATGTATGTAAATGGAATAGGCTTTTGGTGTAATCTTAAAAATTTACCAATCTGGACAAGTCTCTCCAATTATAAAAATAATACTCATTATGGTGGTCTCGAATAGTATACCAAGCCAAGTTCTAAAGTTTACTGCAGGCACCTGCACACTCATATATATTTATGGTATTTTAGGTAAAATAGGGGAAACAGAATAGGCTTAATCCTCACAATATGGAAATAAGGGTTATGTGTGCGGGTTATGCAACTAATAATATCGCAAAAATTTGCTAATTTTTTTAAAATTTAAGCATAAATTAGACATATTATTGTGAAAAGTAAAGACAAACAGTGTTCTAATTCTCCTCCCCCCCCACTTGAGATATACAACGCCCATGTTGTATAAATATAACATGAAATACAGGAAAAGTAAAAAGAATTAGAACAGAAAAACTCTGTAACATTTCTCATTTTCAGGTCATTTCCCGACTCAATTATTATCATTATTTATTTTTAGAGTTTTACGCGTTCGCTTTTAATTATAATCGTATAGTTAAATCGCGTAAACTAAAAATCTTCATCTTCACTGTACTCTGGACATCAAAACAAGGTTTAAAGTTTACATTCAAGCAAGTGTTATATGATTTTAAGAGTATAATTTAATAACTTTTCATAATTCATTTTTATTGGTTACAGTAAAATGCCTTTTCGTGTCGCTATTAAATTATATTTGGGCAATACACGGAAGATCCTATACCTTTCTATACTCTATCACCAATCCCACCATTTATAACATATACATAAAAATTAACTTTATTTTATCACTTTGATAGCATTGGGGCCGGATGTGTGATCATACACACTAAATAAATAAATAAATTCACAAGTGTACTTTCTAAACTCAACCTAGGACCAAGTACCTTACACCTTGCACATATTTCTAGTAATTGTCAAGTCTTAAGTACCTTCCAAGCCATCCTAGGCGTCCAAATGCATAGAAAGGAGGAGAAGGCCTTACACAATTGTACTCCTAACCCATCTAACTAACTTAGGTTAATTTAAGGTTGTTAAGGCTTAACCAAACGGATATATAAGCAAAGGTACTAGGGAGTTCTATACTTATCATTCATTAACTAAGTAAAATTCACAATACAATTTCTTTCCAACAAAAACTAATAACCCACGGGCTCACAATTTTTTAAGTAGGGTTTCTCATATAAAATTTCATTCAAAGAGTAAAGTGATTAAGATTCATTATACAGTTATAATATAAGATCATTCAAGGTGTTTTGGAAGCTTGGGTTTGTGGTTTAACAAGAAGTATACAAGAAATATAATTAGGGTTTTCCTAATTAGGGTTTGATCTTGTGTTTGGTTCATTGGGTTAAAGCTTAACTATAAGCTTGTGTTCTCCGTTACACTCAACTTCTTAAGGTCTATTTTAAGCTTTAAATACCTTTAATTATTCATTTACATGTTTACATACTTGATATATATGTTAATCACCACCTAGGTTTACTTTATGAAGTTTATAAAACATAAACCATGTACATACATACACGAATTCATTTTCTTTTTGGTTAAGATGATGTTTTAAATATGTTAATATGTTTAAAATAAGGGTTTACAAGCTATGGAATGTTATATTAAGTTTTTGTCAAGCAGATATGGTTATTTATTTTATTTATATAAGTATGTTAGAAATAAATATGTTTTGATAATTTCTTGGACAAATATGTACATATCTTTGTGGGACACTTTTAGAAGACCTAAATTAAACATAAATGGCTGTAATTTATAAATTAGTGGGACTTGTGGTAACTTATTAATTTAAATGTTATAAAAACAAGTTAATTAAACTCCTAATTGTTATTGGTTCATTCTCGAACCATAAAATACTTAAATTTTATTATTTTTAAAAAAGAGTACCATCTTTCATAACGATCATAAACATATTAAGAAACTTGAAAATCCCAATAGAATAACGAAGGAGTTATGACCTTTACGAGTATGTGTATTAAAGTGATTGTTATACACTAAGTTTATTTTAAATCTAAATAAATTCAACACTTAACAGATTGTTTTGTTTTTTTCCATAAAATTAAATATTTTTGTGATTTCAAAAATTTTAAGTAAACTTGGAAACCAATTTAGATAATGACTTATTATGAATTTTCTTGTTTTAAGCGAAATTATTAAATTTATTAAATAGTAACACTTTTTTAAAGTAATTTTTTAAAACTTTAAGATTTTCGAATCTGAGATTAAGGTAAGATTATTTTTCTGTTTAAATGTACATCATAATTGAGGATTTCAAAACTTTAAGTACATAAAAATGGATTTTTTAAATTAAGGGAGTTACGCTATTTACGGGGATATTGTCGATAAAAAGTTAATTATAAATGTATTTTTATACATATTATTCTACTGTTCATAATTGTTGGCTATTGAGAATCTATTTTTCTTTGAATTGAGCATTTAATTTGAATCACAAAACAAATGAGATACAATTAAAATATGATTTCAATAATTAAAGTTATAAAAGGTATTTTTATAAACTTTCACTTATTGTTACTGTTCATAACAGTAATTAACCATATAATAAATATAAAATTTGATCATATTTTTCAAATAAGATTCAATACTTATAAAGAAACGTTAAAAACTGGATCAAAACGAGAAAGATTGAGTTTTTACTAAAAATAATATTTACAAAATGTATCAACTTTATAATATTATTTCTCAAACAATTAAATTATTCTATCTAATGAAATCATATAAATTTTACAGCAAGAGTTTTGGTAAAATAACACAAATTGTTAGACCAAGTATTTCATTTTGTACAAATTTCAACTTTCAAGGTCATTTGTTTTAACCAGTACAATTTAAAATTTTTAATTTGATAAATTAAACAAACACTTTTAGGTAGTGATGTAACTATATAGGATTATATGTAGTATTGGTTATTCAAAGTACATGGTACTTACACGACCTATAAATTACTTAGGTTGCATTCGGTCTTATCCGTGACGTTCCATTTCACTTGATTCATATACTCCAGTTTATTCACTAAGGTGAGTTCATAGCCCCATGTTTTACTATATCAATGATTTACAACTTTTGGGGTGAGAAACATGCATTGTTTTACAAATTGGATGCAAGTGTACATTTTATCATGATTACGTGTTTTCCTAAGGGCAATAAACCCAATATGGCCCAATTATATGAAGTCAATTACTTTGTGTGAGCACGAATGTTATAAATAGATCTATTTATGATTAACATCCCCGTTCGAGTGAGTAGCACTCACTATGCCGGTTTATCAGACAATGAACGTATATCATGTCAGATTTAGGATGTTATGGGTTAGAACATTATCAAGGGCAATGTTTGCAATTTATATTGCAATTTATACATGTCGAGCTTTAGTGTCATGGATTAGGGACTACGTAAATACACTTTGTGATGTTTGCATCTGTTGCATTATCACACTTAGAATTCTTGCGGTCCTTACATATATTTTCTATAGAAACTATGATTTACCCAACTTATGTGTCGTTTTAATTAAGAATGTTTTATAAGGTCTATGAGGCTCTAGGTGCTATGGATAACATGAGGAATAGTCTTTTAGTGAGTCATCCATTAAAGATTTAGAGTCATTATATATTGGGATTTTTGTTATGATCTAAAATCTTTGTTATCAAATGTTGAACAATTTAAGCAGTTGCGCTTTGTATTAAATACAATTCAATATATCCAATTATATCGTATTCTAAACGACTTTTTAAGAGGTCGTTCTCAATTATTCTTATGTATTGATCTATGATGTACGCTACGAATTATCATATTCCGTACGACCCAATTTAGGGTGTTGCACGATTTGGTATTGTGAGCAAGGTTATGAGATCAGGTCAATTGCTTTTTTACATTGGACTATAAACGTTTTTTAATCATTGCATCATACAATGGGGTTTTCTTGGGGAATTCATTATACAGTATTGTTGCATTAGTTGTAGTATACTAAGAGGCGCATGGTTCACATACGTAGTTATAATATATTAAAGTATATTATTATGGGTCTTATATTTGTATTAATGTGAACTCTGCTTCTGCGTGTTACAGATTTCTGTCATGTCTTCTTCATCAATGTCACTACCATATCTGTATGATGGAAGGTTCTCCACGAGTCTCATATACGGATACGATGTGACTCCTCTATTGACTGTCGGTTAGCCCCACCATCTCCAGAATATGTGCCCCCCCCCAGGACCTAAGCACAACCGTCTCCAGATTACGTGCCCGGTCCTGAGCCACCACCTTGCCTGTCGAGGTACCATACATTACCTGATCAGAGTACCCGAGTAGCTAGTACAATCCGAAGCTGGTACAATTTGAGGGACCAGCCTCTAATGTGATGCTCCACCTATCGCCTTGTCACCAGGCTATGTGAGAGGTCTTCTAATCGATGAGGGATCCAGAGACGGTCACAAGGAGGATCATGCTGACTACCCTGATGATGGAGGGGATGGTGATGATGAGCCTCAGATGTGATGTTGGTTGGAAATGATGGATGAGGATGAGGAGCCCTTTGAAGACGAGGATGATGACGGGGAGGAGGAGCACTAGCTCCGGCTGACTCTTCTGCTATACCCGTTGTCGACCTTGTTCCTTCAGCAGGGACACAGAGGCATTTGAGACTGATGAGGTTGCACCTACACATGTACCATCACCTAGCTAGGATGTCCGTCAGACCTCATACACCTATACCGATTGCATCAGAGGCGAGTCGAGAGGACTTTTGCCTTACCTATTTCCCCCACCATCTCCACTATGACCTTGGTCATCTCCATCTACCTTAGATTTCCCTCACCACTTACCAACTCCCCATCATTCACTCATTTACCACATCTGTGACCCACCATCATTACCGTTACCATCATCTCCACTACCACCACTACCAGCCTCACTATCCGTACCACCACCAGTCGACCGTAGAGAGGACACTCCTGAGGCTGAGTTACCACCTCGTAAGAGGTTATGTCTGACTACTCCCACATCAAGGAATGAGGTAGGGGAGAGTTCGATTGCTGCTCCTAGACCTACTAGAGGTCATAGAGCATACTATGGGTTTATCGGCACTATAGATGCCGAGATCAAACGTTAGAGAGCCAAGGAGGTCGGCTATGGTATTAGGGATGTTTGGGTAGACCCGACAGAGGCTGTTGAGGAGGTAGCACCGACGACCCTCGAGGGGGTCAATGCTAAAGTGACCGAGCTTGCTGTGGTATAGGAGCAGGACACTCAGGATATTTATGCCGTGATCGAGGATGGTTAGGACAGACAGACTCAGCTATCACCGAGAGTTGACATATTGATCAAGGATAGTCAGTTCCACCATGAGACTGCACGACTGTTGGATCAGGAGGCTCTAGTTTCTCAAGAGGCTTGGGCACATTCAGTGGGATTGAGTTTAGCAGTTTACTATGAGCTACAGGCCTATAAGACTAACACCCAGATGCAAGATTACCGTATCGCTTCATAGGAGTCATTGACAGCAACATTGATTGCATAGGTTTCATTGCTATAGGGACAGTTGTCAGCGATCATAGGACAGATTAGGCACTTCAGGCTTAGAGATCGGACCTCATGCAGATGAATCCTGTGGGTGTTGTAGTTTCTTGCCTAGGTTTACATTTTCATGGGTCATATTCATAGCTTTCTTTATGTAGTACGGTAAGTATTATGGGTTTTATTACCCAGCTAGCATGGCAATTAGGATATGTATTTTTCATTTTTGTATTGGACAATATGCTATGTTTTAAGTTATATATAATGTGTTGTATTATGTTATGTTAATCTTAATTCTGTTATGTGTTGTGATCCCAGTCATGTTATATAATCACTGTGTGATGTGATCTTGTTATATATAATGTGTTGTATTATGTTATGTCGATCTTAATTTTGTTATGTGTTGTGATCCCAGTCATGTTATATAATCACTGTGTGATGTGATCTTGTTATATATATGTTGTACCCATGTCATGTTGTGATGTTTATGAAAACTCACGTGTTTTATATTGTTGTGATTTAGAACAATATGCCGCCAAGAAGAACCTCTGCTACTGCAAGGGCTGCTGCTGCGGCTGCTGCCCCTATGACAGCCGCTGCTGTTGAACAGTTAATCGAAGCAAGAGTGTCTGCGGCACTTGCTAATCATGAAACTCTTCGAAATAGCACTAATGGTCAGGGCGACGGAAGCCACAATTCTGACACTAGAATTAGAGGAACTGTACGCACTCCGCGTGAGTGTACGTACAAGGATTTTCTGAATTGCAAGCCCCTTACTTTTAAGGGTACTGAAGGAGTGGTTGTGTTGTCACAATGGTTCGAGAAGATGGAATCAGTGTTCCATATCAGCAACTGTGCTGTGGAGAACCAAGTTAAGTTTGCTACATGCACTTTCCTTGGAAATGCTCTAACATGGTAGAACTCCCACATAAAGACTATTACTTAAGATGTTGCTTATGCTATGTTCTAGAAGGTACTAAAGAAGATGATGACAGTCAAATACTGCCCAAGGGGTGAAATCAAGAAGTTAGAAATTGAGCTCTGGAACCTAAAAGTAAAAGGTACTGATGTCGCGAGTTACACTCTGCGTTTTCAAGAGCTTGCACTGATGTGTGGAAGGATGTTCCATGAGGAATCGGATGAAGTTGAGAAATATGTTGGTGGACTTCCTGATATGCAATTGGGGAAATGTAATGTCTTATCCAACCTAAGATGATAGAATAAATCAATTGTGTTGCTAAGATTGATGGATCAAAAAAGTCATCACTATTGGCTGAAAGACAAGCTGTGCAGAAGAGAAGATGGAGTTTAATTGATGGAAACAATCTGGGGCCCAACAACAAAACAAGAGACAAACTCTAGGGGGGCTTATCTGCTGGCCCTGGTGAGAAGAGGAAGTACACAGGAACATTGCCCTTGTGTACAAAATGAAACTATCACCACAAAGGACCATGTGCTCCCAGGTGTAATAAGTGCAAGAAGATCAGTCATCTGGCTCATGACTGTATGAGTTCTGGTCCCAATGGTAATAATAACAATCATGGGAACTCTGGAACAACTCAGAATGCTGTCACTTGCTATGAATGTGGTGTTCAGGGGCACTTCAAGAAAGACTGCCCGAAGTTGAAGAATGGAAACCGTGGTAATCAACGTGGGAATGGTAATGCTCCAGCAAAGGTTTATGTGGTGGGCAATGCGGGAACAAACCCGGACTCCAACGTCGTTACGGGTACGTTCCTTCTAAACGACCGCTATTATAACAACCCGTAATTTTCATCAATGTAATTTTCCATCTATTAAATTAGATGCACTGTAATATCCATCTATTAAATTAGATGCACTGTAATCTATTATATACCACCTTTATACAGGGAAATTTTTTGCTTTATCTCATTATGCAACGTAACTTGCATCTCTAAAGTAAACGAGCTCACGCAACCTCTACCAATGCCATCTCTATCTATGTTTATATCATGTAAACATCCTAATATGTCAAGTCTATATCTTAATATCATTTTTATCTAGTAATTATATATTTAAGTTATTTTTAAACGTTATATCAAAACAAGCATTAAACGTTAACGTTTATATCAAAACCCTAATTATATGTAATGTATACATATAAAATGAAAGTACAAGCCTTTAAAGCATGTGTACAAGTATCAATGCACCACATTTGAATATCTTTTCCCTCCTAAATCAAGTTACAACTTTCTAAAACACAATGTACAAGTCAATAATGCAAGAAAGTCAAATTAGGTCATTTAAGCTCCTAAACCATGTTTAAACTTTACACCACTTTAACACAAGGTACAAGCACTTAATGCATGACTTTTAAACCTTAAACCTAAACCCTAATTCATCCTGAAACCTCATACTAAAACATAAACCCTAAAAACAAAACCCTAAACCCTAATTTCACTTTCAACTAAAAACTAAACCCTAAACCTAAAACTAAGCCCTAAACCTTAATCCTAAGCCCTAATCTCAATCCTAACACTAATCCTAAACCTTAATCTACCCTTAATCCTAACCCTAATCTACATTTTAAAACCCTAAACCCTAACCCAAAAGAAAAACCAACCCGGCACCCTTTTCTTTCCATTTTGACCTAATTTTATTCCTAAAGCTAGCACACCTAACACCTCAACGCACCTTCATGGGACTCACAAGTATCCACCCATGTAGATTACAAAACCTCCATCACCTTCTTGTTAATCTACTTGAAAAAAAAAAACCTCCCTTGTCAACCATTGTTACATTGTTGTGACCTCCAACACCCCTACACCTTTCAAATCTAGTTTCCTAGCTCTCCATACTCATCATACTAGCTACCATGAATCATCTAAGTAGCCTTGACACTAATCAAACTAGAAAACTTAGGCACAAAGGCTTCTTGACCCCTATATAAGCCGAACTCCCCATTCCTTTCAAACCACACCTCAAAAACTCATACACCTATAAATGAGTTCTAACTTAGATAAAGAAGGTAAGAGGAAGTCCTAAGCTCATATAGAAGCCTAGAATCAAGAAAAAGAGCCCTTGAAGTCGGTACTAGGAGTCGAACCCAAAAAACCCCATTGCGACCCATAATTTCCAGCTCAAGTTAAGCTTAGTTACTATTACAATCCATGCTTATAATTTGTATTTGATATGTTATAATACTCTTAATAGTTTATATGAACTCTTGTTTGAAGCTTTGATTCACTCAAACCATGTGTTTGTTATTATAACCTAAATACAACCGTTTTGATTTTCAAGCAACGAATCCTTTTTTCTAAACTTTTGTTATGTTAATAACATCTTATTTTAGCGTATTCCCAATAGCTATAAACCTAAAAATATCATTTGGACATCCTAAATAAAACTGCATGCTTTTTGGGACTTGTTTTGCTCAAATGTTTCCATGCAATAGGGGTATATATGTAACTTTTTTTTTTTTTATGAAAATTTAAAATAAAGGGGCTGAAAATGTCATTATTCCAAAGTTATAACTATGAGGGGTTGTTTTGCCAAATTCTAAAGTTAAAGGTTTAATATATATATATATATATATATATATATATATATATATATATATTTATATTATATATATATATCTTATATTATACGTAAAGGACTAAACTTGTAAAAGTCATAAACCCAAGGGTATATACTGTCAATTTGTTGTACTTATTAAAAATTATAAAATATATTTTTATACAAAATTTAAATTATTATAAAACTCGATTTTGTTAAAACCAGACACATTTATCGTTATTAATCACCGATCGACACTTTATAAATCAATTACGTTATATATTTAACGTAACTTATCATCGACTAACTTTTGAAGAAACCTTAAAATCTTATCGTATCACGATACTAGGGAGTTTCATGTGAGGGGTTCCATTTGGGTATTTGTTTTGACGAGTTTGCTGGGTTTACGATTTAAAGTGCCCTGGCTCCTCAAACAATACTGCGTGGCCTCTGAATTATGATAGCCAAAACAGTGATACAATATTACCCATAATTAAACAAAGATATACGTTAAAACTTTATGAAGTTTGAATCCATAAAACTATCTCCACTAAGACTTGACATATCACCCCAGGTTGCGTGACGAAGCCATTACTTTCACTTAATATACTTTTGCCATCAATCAGATTTTCAAGTATGTTAAGGTGAGTTCATTGCTCACTTTCAAATCTTCTTTTTATAAACCCATGAGGGGGATACATGCTATAAACCATGAATACAAGTGTTTTCTAAATGTATGCTATCCTGATATATTATTTCATCTGTTGTCTAAGTCCCTTTATGCCAAAAGACCCCCACCATCATGGACCATTAATCACTTGCGAGTGAACGCGAATATTGTGAATAGGCCTATTGGGATTGACGAATCCCGTTTGTGTTAGCCGGATAGGTAACCAAACGCACTATATTTGAAACTTATAGGTATATGGCAATTACCTACAAGGGGGCCATTATCTTTATATTATCATTATTGATATAAACACGAAGTTACAGGGTTTTGGGTTGTGCACATGAGTTAGACGCAATAATACTGTTTTTCCATAATAATTGTAAACATTGCATTTAATACAACTTAGTGGGTGTTATAACAACGTAACCCACTCTTATGATAACTTGTATTCACACTATTTATTATAAACCTATGAATTTCACTCAACCATTGTGTTGATCTTTTTAGCATGTTTATCTCAGGTAATTGAGCATCTTATGGCACGGAGTGGCACAGACTTGAAGACGTCTAAACTGTTATCATTCAAACTTTATGTTTTCATGTAGATTTTGGGACCTCTGTTTGTAAAAACTCTGATGAAATAATGAATGATAACTTATCTTTTAAAAACATCTCTTTCGAGTCGTTTTCTATGATTATGACTATTGTACTATGAAATAATACCCCAGATTAGCTTCCGCTGCTATATGTCAAAAATGGGGGTGTTATAGATTGGTATCAAGAGCCACAGTTATAGAGAACAAGGTTGAAACCTTAACTATAACTACTTTTCTTTTTCCATCCAAGAAAGTCCTCCGTGCCACTACATCTCCCGAATAATATGTAAAGATACATAACTACTATACTATTATATAAATAACTTATGTTATTTACCACTGGGTTGTTAACAGAGTGATGTCTTCTTCCAACCATCCTACTTCCGAGATTGAGGATGCTTTTTCCTCTAACTTTCCGGACTTTATCCCGGCTTCCCCAGACTATGTCCCAGCTTCACCAGGAAAAACTTATTCTAGCGCTTCAAATAACTCATTTGGTGTAGTTCCCTTAAGTTTCACTAACTCTTTCACTTTTTCTTGATGGACCCATATTTGAAGGTCATGCATGATACTATGTTAAAGAAAAACAACCTATTCCACACTCAACTATTGGGCCTCATCTCAATGTTAAATACCTCAAGGAATTCTTTTTCCCGGAGGAATTATTATCATCCTAAGAAACTAGGCCTAACCATCTTATACTCTACTTCTGCCCTACCTCAAGAATTTAAGATGGGGAAAGCTCTCGTAAGACAAGTCTAGAACGTCACGAGGAGCAAATTGAGGAAATTTTGAATCACCTAGATGAACTCTCTCTTGACCGCATTAAAACACTTAGACAGACTAAGTAGGAAGGTCGTGGAATAGGTGGATGCTCTTACAATATGATTTTGACATTCTGGAAGCTGAACTCCACCATGTCGTGCTCAAATTGCTAAACTTCAAAAGAAGCAATTGGGAAATAATCATAAGATTTCTTGGCCCGATTCAGGTTTAATGATCTAGAACAATATCATCGAAGAAATCAAGTACGTCACCAAAGATAGACAATGAGAGTCTTTAAATTGTAATATATGAACTCATGAAAATCAAGAAGAGGACCATTACAGACTATTAGTATTAAGATCTAGTTATAGTTATGTTAGAACCTAGGCCACGGGATGTGTGGATAATTTTAATATACATTGTAATATCTTGGACTATGTATAAAGTACGAAGTCATAGTTGTTAAGGTTATAATACTATGGCAATCCCATTATACCTTGTGCTTTCATAAGATATGATATATCCATCCTAAAAACAACTTATCTTATTTCATAATCATCCATCTTTTATGTTATACCATGATTTCTAAATTAACTCATAGATACTTATTTGATATGAATTTTTACGATTTCGATATACTATTGTGCAATGTTTATTTTTGAACTTTAATCATTTTAAGGACTTTTGATAGCATTCTTATTACGTGTTGTATTGTGTTAGAATAAGCATGCCTCCCAAAAGGATGTCAAATCTAAAGCACCAGTCATCTGACTCAGGCTGCATTAGGAAACTAGGTTGCTGACAGTGTTTTTTGCTGCTTTGAAGCATAAGCCGCTAATCATGGAATATACTGATAATACTACCAGGACCAAAGGAAGCTCCTGTAGCTAAGAAAATGTAGTACATAGGAGTTATTGAGCTGCCAACCTTTAACTTTTCAGGGTTAGAAGGAGTATTGGGACTTATCCGTTGGTTTAAAAGAACTGAATCAGTGTTTTGCTGTAGCAACTGTACCGAAGACTGCAAGGTGAAGTTTGCTACTGGTACTTTAACTGAAGAAGCTCTATCTTGGTGGAATTATTTTGCCCAACCTATTGGGATAGAAGAAGCTTACAAGATTACCTGGGTTAAATTCAAGAAACTTTTGATAAAGAAATAATGTCCTCGTACTGAAGTCCAGAAGATGGAAGACGAATTTTTCTATATGACTGTGAAATGGGAATGATCTCAAGTCATATGTGAGAAGATTCCGGAATGGCAACCTGTGTCCCACTATACGGTGCCAGATTTCTGAGAAAATGATGGAAGTTTTATTGGGGGATTACCTTAAGTATTAAAGGGATATGTTACCACTTAAAACCTCTCAAACTCTAGAGGAAGCCATTAATATAGCCCAGAGGCTAATGGATCAGGTAACATAGAACACTCGGTGCAAGTATTAAGTGATCACAATTCGATAAGTTGATGAAAAAGAACTTTTAAACAATAACAAACAACTACCGTAACACCAAACACCCAACAAACGCTACAATATAAATACAACCCACAATAGAACAGAAGACAAGAAACCTTCAGGGCTTATGCTGCCACCCCAACTAAAAATAATGGATATACTGGAAACCGTCCCTTGTGTAAGAAATGCACTCTGCATCACACAGGACCTTGCACTGTTAAGTGTAATATTTGCAACAAGGTGGGCCATCTGACTAAGAACTGCAGAAACAAAGGGCCAGCCACTGGAAGTAATCTGCTACCAGTGACAGTTACTTGCCATGCCTGTGGAGAGAAAGGGCATTATGCAAATCAGTGCCGAAAGACCACCAACAACAATGCCCAGGGAAGAGCCTACATGCTAAGGGATAGGAATGCTCATCAAAACCCGAACGTAGTCACGGGTATGTTCCTTCTAAACCAACATCTAGCTAGAGTATTATTTGATTCTGGAGCCGATAAAAGCTTCGTATCCATATCTCTTGCCTCTAAGCTAAATATTCCACCCATTACAATAGATACCTTTTACGATATCGAAATGGCTGACGGAAACTTAGTAAGCACAAACACCGTTATTCAGGGTGCAATCCTGACCTTGTTAAACCAACCTTTCAAAATTGATCTTATGCCGATTAAACTCGGTAGTTTCGACGTCGTCATTGGTATGGATTGGTTATCCAAGTATCATGCTAGGATCATCTGTGACGAGAAAGTCGTCCACATTCCCATCGACGGTGAAACATTAATCATTCGAGGTGACCGAAGTAAAACCCGACTAAATCTCATATCTTGTATAAAAACCGAAAGGTATATATCCAGATGATGTCAAGTTTTCGTAGCCCAAATAATGGAAAAGAAGTCGGATGAGAACGACTAGAAGACATACCGGTACTCAAAGAATTCCCGGAAGTTTTTCCTGAAGATCTACCTGGCCTTCCTCCTGTTCGTCAAGTAGAATTTCAAATCGATTTAATTCCAGGAGCGACACCTGTAGCCCGAGCACCTTATAGATTAGCTCCTTCAGAAATGCAGGAACTATCTAACCAACTTCAAGAGTTGGCAGACCGAGGTTTTATTCGACCAAGTACTTCACTTTGGGGAGCTCTTGTCTTATTTGTTAAAAAGAAAGAAGTATATTTCAGAATGTGTATCGATTACCGGGAGTTGAATAAACTTACCATAGAGAATCGTTACCCATTACCTAGGATTGATGACTTATTTGACCAACTTTAAGGTTTGAGTGTCTACTCAAAGATTGAATTGAGATCAGGCTATCATCAATTGAGAGTCAGGGATTAAGATATTCCCAAGACTGCTTTCAGAACAAGATATGGACATTACTAATTTCAAGTGATGCCATTTGGTTTAACTAACGCGCTTGTTGTATTCATGGATCTCATGAATCGTGTGTGTAAACCATACTTGGATAGAAATTTCCCAAGACTGCTTTTCAGAACAATATACGGACATTATGAATTTCAATGTAATGCCATTTTTTGGTATAACGAAAAACAACGCACCTACTGTATTCATGATCTCATGAACCTTGTGTGTAAACCTTACTTGGATAAATTTTGTAATAGTGTTTCATCGATGATATTCCATCAACTCTCGTAACATAAGAAGGCACGCGAAATCATCGCTGCTAATAATCTAGAATTACTCAAGAAAAGAGAAGTGTGTATGCTAAGTATCTCCAAGTGTGAATTTTATGGTTTGTATCGAAGCACTTACTTGGACACTATAATATGATAGGTCCAAGGATTCATGTTGACCCTACCAAGATTGACGCAGTAAAGAATTGGAACATCTCCTACTACACCCACAAATTACGACAATTCTTATGGACTTGCGGTTAGATTATATCGAGATTTAACAAAGAATATCTCGAATATTACAAAAGTCTTTGTACTGAATTAACCCGAAAAACAAAAATAAATCTGTGGATGAAAACCAAGAGTTCAGCCTTCCACTCAAAGAACAGAAGCTATGTGAAGCTCCAATCTTATCATTACCAGCGAGCAAAATAACGATTTTGTTTGGTTACCCTAGTGATGCATACCTTCATCAAGAGGTCTGGGAGGCCCGGTGTTAATGCAAATAGAGAAGGGTTATTGATATGCAAACAGCGACAACTTAACCTAATTGAAGAAAACTATACACTCATGGAGTCTCGGAATTAGGAGCAAAGTGTACGCGTCTTTCACGTTTAGAGACGACTACCTATAAACGGTAGCAAAGTGTACTGTGTTTTTACTGATCATAATAAAGAGTGCTTGGGTGTTTTATTCCAAGCATATCCTTGATCAGAAAGAGTTTGAACATAAGACAAACATCGTTGGCTAGAATTATGCTTGCGCATATTACGTATTATGAAATTCGCTAAAAAAAAAACCATCGCCTGGAAAGGCAAATGTCGAGCATATGCCTTAAAGCCAGGAAGGAACGAATCAACAAACCACTCTGAGTTAGATCAATAGTTATGACCAATACAGTGCTAAAAATTATCATCATAAAAATCTCAAGAAACAAAAGCTCAACTGAAGCAACTCAAGGAATGAAAACTTCGAAGGCTGAAACCATACCAGATTCCGTGTTAACTTGTGTAAGAAAGACGAATCTTCATTCAGTACTATTTCATCACTTACATCATCATCGGCTTCACTGACTCCGGACAACACTCACTTCTACCACTTGTAAGCGCATTCGAGTGGTCAATGCTAACTTATCACAAAACTTCACGCGCACAGATCTAAGATTTCAGAGACTTTTTCTCTGCGCGCGACTCCTATACTTTCTTATGTAGTGATAATAACGTGGTGGTACACTGACGCGACTCTTTGAATGCACCTACATTTATCGCACGCAAATTCAATTCACCATTTAGCCATCGTATTATCAGACTACTCTAGCGAGAACACATTATCGGATTGCGCTAACAGTATTCTACCCATCTAAGGAAGAAGACTCTCTCAAAATTATGCTCCTACTTAATTTTGAAACATCTTAAGTTATAGAGGCATCAACACAGGGAATGTTCGACTTATCTAGCGATGAGTTCACCTATGGGGGTTCTTATCTAAGACTACACCGTGCGTATGCGAGTACAAAGATCATGCTGCTCGAGATCCAAGCCAATATCGATGAGTGGAGACCTACGCCGACAGTTCGATACAAACACCAGTAATACTTGACTCTACACATCCGACTGATAGTAGGGTTCCTTTCTTTCCTATGTTGACTTGATTTTGCGTTTGGCCTACAAGCATCGTTTAATAGTACTTCATCGGTGCTTCTATCTCATCCATTCACTCCTCTGTTCGAATCCTCTTCTTTTATGACAGAGCGTGTCAGACTTCATCTTCTTATGTAAGTTCTAATCTAGCTCTGGCAAACAACTGGCTGAGCAGATTGTTCACATTGTGACCATCATGCACTTCTACGATTCCTGCTCAGATTACGCATCATTAGGTCGTCATTCAAAGATATTTCATGATAGGAATAAGCGATCGGAACCGAGACCAAGTCCTACCACCAACTTGCTTTTACTGCTGGGAAGCGCCGTCCCAGAGAAGATCATATTGTAAGAGTTGCCGCCTGGAGCCCTTCACAATACACAAACTTCTCCACACGAATTCACCGCGTTATTCGATTACATGGATTCCTGAATATGGTAACCTCGAGCGCAATAGTCAGAAAACATTGTCTAATGGATAACAAAAACTTAGATTCGGATCCTAAAGGCCATTAGTTTTTTGACGCATAGATCTTTCCGCAGGGGTGGGACTCACCGGCAAATACTACATTATCCGCATAAACAATCACAACATCACCTCTACTTTGTCTGTGTTAGTTGTACGACATGACGATCACAACAATGCTCGATTCTAAGGTCATACATGATGGTGTTCTTATCTCGAGAACTTCCGCCATCCTAACACAGATTCTGTGCGAGCCATGCGTGTTCTCCTCCGCGATACAGACAGAATCGAAATGATAAGAGACACTTACTGTCACCTCCATTCCGCACCGATTCGAGCCTTATATAAGAAATCTCTCCCTCGCAAACAAATGGATATAGGACCTCATCTGGCGATAACAAGTATCTATAAGAGCTTGCCAATATGATGACTCGACATTGATCTCGCTGACTAAACGTCATCATGAGTTACATTTCGTCGAGTTATAGTACTTTAGACCATTTTAGCGAGTCAACATCTTTACTCCACTCTATTTTTGGGGTCTACGTTGAGCCATTTCCAGAATTCCGCGGACGGGGTAACAAACATCCCATGACACTATTGTTATCTGACTTTTTGGCAGCCCTTGCGCCAGGTCGAGGCTTAGTCGTCCTTGTTAGTGGACAGTTGATGTTTCTCACATCCAAGTTTCTGAGCAAGTATCGATTGCAGAGATGCTTTGGGTACTCAATTAGGAATCGAACTAGCATACTAGACTTTTCTCACCCACTAATCTTACCTCACGAAGACCTAGATAAGACAACACTCGTTAGATTGAGTTCCTGAAACTGTGCATCCCAACACACTGAAGTAAACTTGACAATACATTATACCTTTTCTTTCTCTTAAGTTCCTCTGGAGCAAACAATCTTAGGATGGCGACGCGGCGACCGATAAGATAGACGCTTTGCCAGTTCGACGGTAGCAAAAATTCTTGAGCGAGCTTATCCGCATTTATATAAGAGCGGTGAAGGGTTGTAAAGCGCTTTGTGGTGCTTCATTATACCGGCGTAGCAGCATGGAAGACAAAAATTTATCCTTTGGTCTCCATACGGAAACAATCTTATAGGTGTCATGTTGTTATTGTGCTACAAAATTCACGGTTTCTTTGTTCTAGTTCTCGAAGATGGTCTCATTGTCACGTCCTTCAAAGCCTAATGACGTTATGCGTGTTTTGGTGAGACAGATCTTCCAAAGATGTCCAGCAGAGGTCTTGCAATAAAACGCTTTGAATAGAACCCCAATGTCATAAAGCCACTAAATGAATGCACCCCTGGACACCATAGCATCTCGATCGATCTGGGATCGCGCAAGAATGTAACGTTTTCTCTTTACTTTACTGAAGCAAGTTACATAATCTTTTAAGAGCACTCATCTGGGCCTTGCTTCACTGTTTAGAGAGAGTGAGAGGATGAGACAAGTAGATTGAGGTAGTGAGGCAAAAAGAGTGAGAAAAGAAATAGTAGCGAAAATGAAACGAATAATGAGGAAAAGGGAGAGGATGGGGGCAATGAGCTGAAAGCGAGAAATGAAAGTGGCTTAAGCAGGAAAAAGTGGAAAAAGAGGCTAAGGGGGAGCGGCAGGAGGCTAAAAATAGCAGGGCTGAAAGAGGCAAGAAAGATGATGAAGGAGTTAATAGTACTCGTAGTGAGAGGAGCAGTCGAGATACTCCGAGAGAGGGGGTGCCTGCAGTCCGCGCAGATATAAGATAAAGAAAATGCGAAGCCAAGACAGGAAGTAGGGGACAAGCGAGGATTCCTTATAACTCAAAAAAGTTCCCACTTCTGGGACACCCCATACCCATATTATCAATAATAATACAAAACCCATTACCAAGCCAGACTAAAAGGCAGCAACCCAATTAAGTCACTTTAATGGTCGAAGAACCACCGGAACAGCTACTGTAACCTACGGCCAAGATTGTGAGAAGTGTATCAACTTAACGGTGACCATAAATAATCCATTTAAACCACTGAATAAGATAGGTGCAAAATGTTAACAACGCTTGTCAAGCAGCAAGAGACCAACCGCCTACCGGGCAGAGAAGTTAAGTGCCAAAATAGTAAGACGAAATAAGCCATAGAAAATTCAAGTTGGAGATCGCGTTAAGTTAAAAGTGTCACCTCGAAAATGTGTCATCCGATTCGAAGGAAAACGAGAAAAGCTTAACCCCTATACATTGGAACCTATCAAAATCCTTAGAACAGATTGGCCCAGTGGCATATAAACATGAGCATCCGAAGAGCTTCAGTAAATGTCCACAGAACTTTCCACGTTTCAATCCTAAAAACTTCTAGTCTGACGAATCCCATGTCATTCGGAATAAAAAGAACTTGGCTTGAGGACAAACACAACTTTGTGGAAGAACAGAGAAAGATTAAGGATCAAGAAGTATCAGAGAAACTAAAACAAATTCATATTCCTATTGACTAAGTAAATGGAACTCTAAAAGAGAACCAAAATTTTTTCATGGGAACAGCGAAGATAAAATTCGTGCCAAGTATCCGCACATCTGTTTTCAATAACATCACTCTCCGTCCATCCACTAAATCTCGGGATGAGATTTATTTAAGGGGTGGAGACTATAACAATCGGCAATTTTCATCAATGTAAATTATCTATCCAATTAAAATTCAGATGTACACTGTAATATCCAGCTATTATAAATATAACCAACCTTTTTATAGGGAAATTTTCGCTTTATCCATTATGTGATGTAACGTAGTTTACATCATGCAAGTCAGTTTCCATATCAGTTTCAGTTAACTCAATTAATTGTAATCAGGATGGCTTAAATTTTGATGAGAATATATTCTCTTCAGTCCCTAGACTAAGTCTCGGTATTCCAAATGGAACTGAAGACATTGGTGGTTTAGTGGTCCCTGAAACCTGAGCTTAGAAAAAGCAAATGGAATAGGACTCCAAAGAATTTTGGGCCTGAATTTCAATTATATTTAATTGAAGGAAGAAGGGATAAGGTCTCTGACCAACACTCCTATTGCTTTAATGTTGAGGATGATCCCAAAATATCTGATGAAGCAATGAAGTCCCAGGATGTTGCTTTCTGGAAAGAAGCAATCAATGAAGTCCCAGGATGATCCCAAAACATCATAGGCAACAACACTTGGGTGTTGGCTGATCTACCTCAAGGTTGTAAATGGATCTTCAAAAGAAAACTAAAGGTAAATGGAACTACTAAAAATTTCAAGGCAAGGCTGGTCATTTAGGGTTTTACACAAAAGTCAAGGATAGACTACTTTGATACTTATGCTCCAGTAGCACGTATTAGTATCATAAGACTGGTGATTGCTATGGAATCAATTCATAATCTGATTATTCATTAGATGGATGTGAAGACAGCTTTCTTGAATGAGGAACTGAAAGAGGAGGTTTATATGAACTAACCTCAGGGCTTCATCATGTCTGGCAATAAAAACAAGGTGTGTAAACGGATTAAGTCTCTATATGGACTGAAGCAGGCACCTAAGCAATGTCATCAAAAGTTTGATGAAGTGGGTTTGTCTAACAGCTATTTACTTAACCAAGCTGACAAATGTGTATATAGCAAATTTGATGAATCTAGTAAAGGAGTCATCATTTGCCTATATCTTGATTACATGCTAATCTTTGGCACTGATCAAGTTCAGGTTGACTTGACAAAGGAATCTTTATCATCAAGGTTCTCTATGAAGAACATAAGGGAGGCTGATGTTATCCTATGTATAAGGATTAAACATGAAAGTAATGGAATAACAATTTCTCAGTCTCATTATATTAAAAAAGTACTGAAGAAATTCAATTACTTTGATAGCACTCTAATTAATACTCCTATGGATACAAGTGAGAAGCTGATGCCCAATAATAGTCAGACTGTATCTCAAAGAATTTTTTTTTTGATAAAGGATAAACAAAGAAAATGAAAATTGAAACAAACGCTCAATGCGAATAAAGATTATATATATATATATAGATTCAATGTACAATTCGATACATAGAATGGGAAATACAATGGTAATATAGAAATCTAAAATGAAGAACATGTCTCCATGCAAGAACTTGATCATAGGATATACGAGCATCAGGAGAGAGATGATAATAACAATCAGGACGGGGCTTAGGATTTCCAAGAATGCTTCGATGAGGTAACCGATGAGTATTTGTATGAGAGGGAAATGAAGGAGAGTTTGATTTTTGAAATGAAAAGATAGATGAAGGAGGAGAGTGGTGTGTGATATTTTTTTATATTTGAGAGGACGAGCCGTTGGGGTTTGTATGGGAAGGTGTGAAGGAGGTTTTGAATTTTGAATAAATGGGTTTAATACCCAAAATTTTATGTCGGGACATCGTATTTTTAGATGAGACAAGGATTTGAACTATAGAAGCAAGGGTATGCTTATACTCGAGAAATTTTCTTTATTTAAAAATAGTATATGTAGTGTTAAATGCATATCATTCACGACACATTATCATGGAGAGTAATTAGGAAGAAAGAGATCGTGTACCTTATTCATGATTGAAGATCTCGGAGGGGAAGGGAAAAAATATTTTATGACATCTCTTAGGTTAATATACATATAGAATTTTTTTTTTGTTTTTGGAAATTTAAGTTTTAGTTTCCCCTAAAAAATTTAAGATGGAGAGTTTGATTTTGAGGCCCAAAAATGTAACCTAGCCCAAAATAAGAGATAGCCCAAAATAGACTTGAACAGTTCGCCGGTTCTGTTCTTTTACCTTAGCCGGTGCTGTCGACAAACAGAACCGGTGGAACCGGCTTATTGGGCCAGCCCAATTTAGTGTTTTTGATTCGCAAAGATTTCATGTACCTTCAAAGAGCTTTTAAGAAGAGTAATGGATCTAATGGAAATAGCTTCTATTTTTCGAAAGGATCGTTTTAAAAAGATTTTAAAATACATTTTATTTTAAAAGCTTTTAATAACATGCTCTGATACCAATTGTGGAAAACTAGAAGGGGGGTTGAATAGTTTTACCAATTAAATTTCCTTTTTATTATTTTTATTTTCCTATTTTAAATCTAATATCCACTAAATTAATTTATATGAGTACTAAAGATGTGATAAGCAATGAAGAGTAAATAGTAAAGGATATGTGACAAAGTATTTATAGTGGTTCGGCTACAAGGTCACCTACCTTGCCCTACTCCACTCCCCGAGTCACCTACTCGAGAGTTCGAATGCACTAGTCACCAAAACTCCTTCAAGTGGCAGAGAAGCCTCACAACGTTGCTTACCCGTTTATTCATGTGCTAAGCTAAACACCGGATTCTACAAATAAGAACCATACCCCACATATACTTACACCTTTTAATGATACTAACCAAGGTATCATGTTCCAATAATATGGAACACAATATATCAATGTGTTTGTCCTCTACTAGGTACCAAAGACATATCTTGCATCCTCTTAAAGTAGACATGGCCTAGTCTAGCATGCCATAAGATTGAATCATTCAGTTTAGAGGTTGACATGAAGGCTGAACCAATATTATCAGAGACAATATTAAGCCTAAACATATGATTACTCAGATAACCAAAACCAATAAACACACCATGTTTGGATAACACAAATTTATTTGATTCAATCACTTGTTTATAACCACAATTATTCAAAACACTACTTGAAACCAAATTCTTGCTTATATTAGGAACATGTAAAACATTCAACAAAGAAACAACTTTTTCAGAACTAAACCTAAGATCTACACAACCACGTCCATGCACAAGGGCTGTTGACTCATTTCCCATGTGAAGAATAGATCCATCATTCAATGACTCATAAGTCTTCAACCATCATCTATCTTTGCATATATGCACAGGTTCTCCAGAGTCAACCCACCATGCAACATCATCATCCTGCACAAAGAAAGCCTCAGATACATATTTAACATAATAAATCTGATGGGATTTATTAAACATACTTTGACCTTTTAGAGGGTTAGAAGAATCATCCTCAGATCCCTTTGTGCTTGATCCATTGGCTCTGTTGCCAACATTACCAGCTTTGCAATCCTTTTTTAAGTGTTCAGGTTTCTCACACTTCCAACAAGTAACTTTTGGTTTCTTGTTAGGATTAGCTCTGGTATCATGATGTTTATGTTTACCCTTATTGTCATTGTACCTGGAGGAGTTGTTAAGCTCTACCATATTGACAACTAAAGGACCATCAACATTGTTGCCCTTTGGCTTGTCATTATCCTGAGCTCTGAGGAATTCCTCAATGCGCAGATGACTGCCCAACTCAATAAGAGTTAATTCCTCCTTCAAATGTTTCAAGGTGTGCTTGAAATCTTTCCAACAAGGGGAAAGTTTATCAATGATACATGAAACCTGAATATATTCATCCATGTTCATCTTATGTTGTGTAAACCTTCCAAGTATTCTAAGAAGTTCATTGTATTGTTCTAAGACTGGTCTTGAATCAGTCATTTTGTAATTTGTGAAATTACTAACAAGGAACTTCTTACTTGAGGCATCATCAGCCATATATTTGGCTTTCAAGGTATCCCATAGTTCTTTAGAAGTTTTAACATTTTAGTAAACATCAAACAAGGAATCAGACATACCATTGAGGATTAAACCTCTGCAGACATAGTCATCATTGTCCCATTTGGCCCTCTTCCTGACTTGTTCCACAGTTGGATTCTCACCACCATCATCAGGCATGGGAGTAGTCAGCACATACACCACACTCATGCTGGAAAGCATAAAGTGCATCTTCTTCTGCCATCTCCTGAAATCCACCCCTTCAAACTTTTCCAGTTTGGCAAAGCTTGAAGCCATGTGTTTCATTGCAGCAGCCATTGATTATCACAATAGTTTACTTTGATTGTTGGGAGGTAGGGGCCCAGTTTAGGGTTGAGATAATCAATGACCTAACTACGTACCAAATGAATGGTTACCGGATATCACTTGGAATCGTGTAATCACTTTCCAAAGTAAACTATTCGACCTTAATGCTTGGGTATCACGAATATCTACTTGGGATAAGACCAAATGTGTGTTCTTGTTGAGGCAACAATCAAGAACCCTAGCGCATCCAAGTGTTTAGTTTATGTGTATGTTTTTCTCGTCTGTCTCACACGCAGAAATGTGACCTCCTATTTATAGGAGAGTACTCAAGTCCTTGGTCAAGGAATTATGAGAGATTATAGGAGATATAATCTCTTCCATAATTAGAATCTTTGATTTCAGGAATTAGTGGTTGCATGACCATAATTATCGTGGTCAATAACTGTGATTGCTACTTACCATAAGAAATGGTCAAAGTAGTTATACGTCAGTGAATTCAACCCAGAGTGTTTTTCCTTTAGTGTCCTGAAGCATCAGCTTGCCCGCTGAGGAGCATACCCGCTGATGGTTTAATACTGAAACAACCTCTAATAAGCTAACCCGCTGAGGATACTTCCTCTGATGGTATCCTTCAGCTTACTCACTTAGTGTGTTACAAAGCTGAAACCATCAGTCCTTTGATGAATGTCCTTCAGTCCAGAGTCCCACTCCCAGAGGAGTTAACTCGCTGAAGTTCATCAGCGACTAGAATTCCCTTAACCACTATCTGAGTCAGGGTGTTCAGGGACCTCTGGGTGTATACTCTATACCTCCATCCCCAGATACCAGTATGAACAGATCCCTAAAATTGAACTAAATTTCCAACAATAAGCTAGAGATAAGAAAAGAAAATTAGAGGATTAGGAGTAGAAAAAGCTTCAAGTAAAATCTTTAATACACTTCATCTTCATTAAGCTAAAATATGTTGATTACAATAAGCTAGATAAGCTATAAAAGCTTTTACAAATCTACTAATAAGCTACAACTTAAAAAAACTACACTAATATTTTAGAGAAAACTATTATTACAACTAAATCTATTCTCCTTCTCAACTGCTTCTTGCGTCTCTTTATAAAGCCCAAATCCCAAGGGGGCTTTTTCGTCATTTCGTCATTCCTACCGCCACATTAATGGACAATGATTGGCTAATCATTACTTTGGATCCAGAGCCAGCTACCTCGTCATATACAGTTGTAATAATACCCGATCCACCAGTCACTGCTCACCACGTGTGATTCTAGAAGCATATATACCCGAGCCAATGATTGGATCGAGATCCCAAACCTCATACACCAATGATTGGCTCTGCCACCCTGCCACCTGATACCCGAACCTCGTACTTGACCTGCAGCTACAGTACCTCGTACCTAATGATTAGAATGCCACGTGTCACCACCTGATTGGTGCCACGTGGTAAGTGGGAGGGTCCCATGTCAGCCTACGTGGCAGTTCCACGTCAGATGCCATGTCAGCAGGTGGGACCCTTTTGCTTATGTGGCAGCCACATGTCAGCCACATGGCCTCCACGTGGCACTGACATGGCATGCTAGCTTATAAACACAACTGGTTCAGATGGGATTCGAACCCCTAACCTCTCGGTCTAGGATTCAATTCAACTAGCCAAAGCCAGCTGTGCTAGAGCAGCATTACATTATCATAATGTTAAACAATATATTTAAGAGCATTTTTGAAATGGGCTTTTTTTAGGAAAATGGGCAGGGTATCATTATATGTAGAAGAGTGCGTACAGAGGGGTTGGGGACTAACCAGGAAATTTTAGGACCGCTCAAATCTACAAATGTCCAAAACACAAGAAGATACCGTTTGACTTGAAAAATTTCAAGCTCTGGGTGGCACAGGGGACATATTTCATGACTTCGTTTGAACCTCGATTAACGACCTCGAAAGTCACCCGACAAAAATTAACCTGTTTTATTTAAAATTACCGTTTTTGCTTCGTTTTCAATCCTTTGTACCTGTTAGACATAAAAACACAATACAAACATATTTGCAAGATAATTATTCATATTTTAGTGTTTTAGTCCATTTTAATGTGTTTTCTGGGGTACAAATGATGTGTGTTTAAGCACACATCAGCCACTCTAAAAAATGTTGAAATTTGAGAGTGTTTAAATTGGTCATTTGAAAATTTTAAATTCAAAAACTAATTAAGGTAAATACTAATTAGTCGAAACTTTGTGGATTTAGTTATGTTACTTATCATTTTATGTATTTTACAACTCAAGTTGAAAATTCATGGTATGTGGGTAGAATACTCCGTATGGCCCATGTAACAATGATATACATTGTGTACTCATATTACCACTTTGTTTCTATAAAAGTTGAAAATGATAGAGCTGTTTGGAATGTATTAATGTTGATTATAGATGGCACTTTTTGATATATATTTGGTGTCCTTCATCTGAGAGTTGGTTGTCATTTAGTTTAACGACACAAGTAAATCTAAACAAATTCACGTTAAAAATAATAAATATATACTATTTTTCATAATAAATTCAAAAAAAAAATATTTTGTAGTTTTCATATATTTTTTTCTCAGGATTTTCGAACCGTATATCCCTTTATTTTATAAGTGTTAATATAAAAAGTAATTTTTGTTATCAAACTTTTGTTAAATGCCATTAATGTTATGTGTGTTTGTTGTTACACATTTTTGTTGTTATATTACTTTACTCTTTTTCAAAAAGAAATATTCTCAAAATGATATACCATAAAAAATTCAATGCCTTTTATAGTGTTTCAATAATTTATTTGTATCATAATGTACCATCAATATTTTCTATTCATACATCTAACCTATCATAATATCAAAAATCAATCTCTTATATAAACACTATTAAACTGTTTCAATTTAAGGCCCCGTGAATTTCACGGGTCAATAGACTATAAAGCTATATTCTATAGTCACCCAAACTGAAGTAGATTTTGAGAAAATGAGAATAATATAGCACTATATGAGTTGTCGTGGGATGTAGTCACAATAGCATGTAATGAAATACTTACTTAGAAAAACTTATGTATTACGTGAGTCTTAAACTACAAATGCCAAAACATGTTAACAGTCCTTTTTATGTGACTTATATCCTCAGTTTAATGGCCAGTCACTAACTCATAGCGTATGAGTGATTCTAACCGACTCATCTCTAACCTGCTCAACTTTCTTACACATTTTTGTCGACACTTATAAAAGTTAAGTCTTTTTATTTTCTACATCTATTCACCATATAATGCTTACAGTATTATACCGCCTTGATATGACAGATTCTTTACACACGTATTCTTCCTGATCAATCATTGATATGTTAAATTCTGTTGATAATACATTCTTGATCGATTTCATAGATTTAAACTTAATCCCATGAGTTTCACGGGTCAAAGAACTAAGAATTTAATTAACGACTCTTAGTGTTGTTGTTTACACAAAATATGATCAACCAACATTGTAGAAAAAATAAATTTAGATATGTAACATAACATAGTAATACATTGAATATGAAATAATCATAATAAGTAAACTCATTCTAGACAAATAAATTAACATATATAATAAAGAACTACTTTTTATAACATTTTAGCCTTTATATCCATTACATATGTATTAAGATATAGCCATAATCGTATCATATCCACATAGTACGCTTTGAAATAAAACCAACATTAGGTAACATTAAGAGGTCGGTTTCCAGTACCGGTTGACATTAGTTATAAACTATATGTGAGCCTCTCTAAAAAAAGCCAACATTAGGTAATCCATAAATTGATACAGGTGTTAAGGGTATTTGGTCATTAAATTTAAACACAAACCAAACTAACATGATGCAACAATACCGATCATTATACTACCGAATAGTGATTCTAAACTCATTATACCATATCTACAACACCAAGTCCCAAAAACTTCGAACCACTATAGGCCAAAAGACACCTAACAAAGTAAACAGACTACACACCGATACCAATAACCCGGTAGAAAGCATGGAACACGCTACAATGGACAATGACCTTGACACTAAAGGCATAACCCACCGGAAGCTCAAAACAAACACCTACAAGGTCACATTGTAAGGTAAAACCTCAAATACATTATTTCAAAGAATCTAATCTTAACAATAATTGATCAAAACACAACTATGCATAACATTGCTTATGTCTTTTCTCTTAAAACAGACCAATAATCAAAAGATATAACAAAAGCATCTTAGGCTTAATCTTCCAAACAATCTAATCTTAACAAACTTTAAGAATCAGAACCTAAAGAAAAAAGTCTACATAATTACAATGAAAAGACTATTTCACGTGAGACTTAGCAAACTAAAAAAACACTATGCAACGGTGGATCATTTGATCACAATCAACATACCTTTTTTAACCATTTACAACATAAAAATAAATTTTCAATCTAACAAATACTCTAAAAACAAACATTCATAAGTTAGTGTCTATGCCTATAACCCCTCTAGGAATCAATAATATGATATATATATAAAAAAAACTTACACGAATTTTGTAGATCTAAATCGATTTGGAATAAGAAACAAATCAAAGATTTTAAGAAAAAAAAC
>BQNB010080292.1:0-7500 GCA_026074375.1 Tanacetum coccineum
TTTTGGCACACTTCATAAATGGCCTTAGATTTACGTAGGTACCCCTTTAAAACATCGAGGACGATGTTTAGTTCTAGTATGGGGGGGATCTTTTTGCCTGCAGTCGTTGTTATCACGTAATCCCGTTTTACCACCAAATTTTTGCAAAAATACCAAAAAATGAAAAAATTTAAAAATTTTTCAAAAATAAAATAAGTGTTTTGTCACAGTTTTGACTTTCCTAATGGGTAGAATGAGAATAATTTTTGACTCGATCGGGCGTGTTATGAGTAACTTGTGGCTTTTTCTCCCATTAGCTTCTAATCCACCTAATCATACGTACTCAATTCAGTTCAACTAAGTCAATCGATGTTTTTAGAAAAAGCTTCAAATTTGTACCCTGATTCTTTAAAACGAGATTTTTCTGTTCTTAATAATTCGAAAGTTAAAATGCCAAAGAAGCATGAATGAAGTATGAATGCAAAAATGCATGAATATTGAAATTTTGCCAATGAAGCATACATTTGATTATATGGAGCAAGTAAAAGATGTGTCGTGATATCCCACTCCGCTAACCACGAGGTGGGGGTTCAAACTAAGACATCTTTACTTCTAAGGATTTGGTGTGTTGTGATATCTCACCAGGAAGCGAGGTCTAGGTGAGGGTTCAAACTAAGACACAAATCCTTAGCCATATTAGGAAGAAGGTGTTGTTGTGATTTCCCACTACGCTAGCAACGGGGTGGGTTTTCAAACTAAGAACATCGGTCGTTGGTTGTGATATCCTACTAGGGAGCGAGGCCTAGGTAGGTGTTCAAACTAAGCAACGCATTCCTAGCTTTAAGAACTTATGATTATAATGATGAAGATGTTGCAAAAAGTTCTACAGTTAAAATCTCGTTCTTTAAAATCAAGTTGTTGCTTTGAGTCGTGATTCATCTTGAATTACGACTATGGAAATAAGTTGATCTATGGTTGAGTTGAAATGAGTACACACATTCAATCGTATATCCATGTCGGGAGTTGAAAAATTCACAAGTCATAAGTATGAGGGCTTAACATATAAACTTATATCGACAATGATCTTGTTTTAATTGCTTAGTTGGAACTTGTGAAAAATCGAGGTCGATGAAATTATCCGTCAGGGACATCCGTAGTCACTCTACGGCGCTTCTCTTTCTTATGATTCCGTATTTAATAAATAAAGAAAAAGCCAAAACTTGTTAAAAAAATGAGAAAATCCAAAAATATTAGTTGTAGTTAGTGTAAATTCAGAAATGGTGAAACGGGGTACTTACGGTTTACTTCATAAATTGCGTGAGACGTCACAATACCTTAGTTTGGGGGATTTGACTATGTGCTTAATTACACATATCTTTTACCTCTAAAAACGAGCTTAAATGACCAAAAACAGACAAAAACTGCCAAATATATGTTTGTTTTGCATTTGTATTGTGCAGGAAGTGGATATCATCAAAAAGACAGAAAACCAAGCCAAAATGACAAAACTGAGCATGAAATGGAAAAGACTGTGCAAAATCAAGGCCAAAGTCCAAAAATGTCAAAGTCAGAGTCAATACTGAAGAATCAGCAGTCAAACCGGAGCCGGAACTGAAGAATACTATTGAATGCAATCTTTACCCATCTGATGGGCCGGGAAAGCCCAATAGTATATCTATGAAAGATGTAAGACAAATGGGCCCTCAATCAATTACAACAGCATTTGTGTGCATTCTGACAAAGACTGTGCAAGACTTTGAAGACCAATTCTAAGCCCTTGAACGGCCAATCTAGCATTGTTTTATACACCACAAATCCCACTCCATAACCTTATTGGGCTTGAACAAGCCCAATAACCAACCCTGTACCTTATTGGGCCTTAAAAAGCCCAATAACATAAGCCTAAACCTTATTGGGCCCAGACACACTCAATTGGGCCCAATACAAGCCCAAAAGCCCAATACAAGCCCAAAAGCCCAATACAAGCCCAAAAGCCCAACAAAAGCCCACAATCCTTTTTTATAAAACATAAGGACCAAAATGTAAATTTTAAAACTTTGTTTTATAATTAAAAATGAAAAAAATAAAACTTTAGGGGCCAAAAGTGCCATGTTTGAAAGATGTTTTTATAAAGAAAAAAGGTTTAAACAAACACAAGGGCTGAAATTGCAAATACCCTAACCTTCTTTATTTCTTTTAGTTAAAACAGCAGGGACCATTTTTGTAATTATCCAAAACTCTTTTTCTTTTAGTTATAAAAACGACAAGGGCCATTTGTGCCACTTTCCAAACTTGTTTTATAACTAAGTTTCGGCTTAAAATGAAATGAAAAGAGAAGAAAGTTGAGGGGCCATTTGTGCATCTTTTTCATTCTTCTCTTTTAAACCTGTGCAACAACCCTGTACCATAACCACTCCCGCCAAAACCATACCACCCCATTTCCCACGGTTTTCTTGCAATACCACCCTCCCAAGTCCACTCTACAGCTACCCCATACCCTTCCCCACTCCCCATTGACCCTATAACCCCCTTTCCCTGTCAAAACACACAACCCGAAGCACCCTTTTAATGGTGAGATGAAGACAAGACAAAACCAAGGGCTAGGATTGCATCAAGAGCTTTCTACACTCACAACATACACAGCCCAAGAAAAAAGAAGGCTTGGAGACCTCTATAAAAGAGAAGAGAACAAGTCAAAGAAAAAAATCTTGTTTTTACCTTTCTTAGTTTAAATTTTGCTTAAGTTTGCTTTAAATATTATTGTACTCAGTTCTTTTTAAGATTTCATTGTATTACTTCCAGTTTTAATCAAAGTTAAGTGTTTTTGTGATTTTGCATTTGTCAAAATTCAAACTATCATTTAAGCTTTTTAAATTCTGTTTAAATTGTTTAAGAGTATGTTAAAGTGATTAAGTATCCCTTATACACCCTTTTCTTAGCCTTATTTCACCAAAAATAAGAAAAAAATCGATTTTTATATAAATAAGGGGGTGTTTGGTTTTGACCCAAAATGGGTCATATGGGGTTGTGCATGGGTCAAGTGCACTCAGCCACTTTTGGCTGAGTGTGTAGGCTTTATTAAGCCTCTTAAATCACCACTTTTAGTTTAAAAATAAGTTTTTATGCCTCTTTTGAATTCTGTCAAAATTTGAATAAGCAAAAATTGAGCTTAAGTGCTCAAGCTGCATAAGCAGCTTAAGCACACCATTGTGTGCTCTTTGTTGTTGTTTCTAGCCAATAAATCCAACCCCTTGTGCTGTCCCTTTGGCTTGACCAAGTATAAGTCAAAACTTGGCTTTGCAAACTTTTTAAGAACTCCCATTTTCAAGCCCCAACATCAGCAGCCTTTTCTTAACTCTAAGGGCTCAAATTTTGAAAATAAGCTCATTTGCCTCACTTATTAATCTGTTTTGGGTTTGGTTTGGCTAAAAAGCTTTTAAGTGCTTATTTTCATAAGCTCAAATAAGCCTTAAGCTCACTGTTGCACCCTCCCCTGGTGCTGAGACCATAAACTCAGCCCACTTGTTTAGCTTATTTAGGTATTAAGCCCTTAGTTCTTTTAGCTTTTATTTATAGCCTATTACTTGTTCTTTAAGTCCCCAAATTATTATAGCTTATCTCAGCCTTTAGCTTAGCTTATTTAGTGCTTAAAGTCCTCTTTTTTTTGTTTTTATATAAACTGTTAACATAAGCTTATTTCACTTTCAGCTTATTTTAGGACTTATTAGGTTACCTTAGCTTATCATTAGGACTCCCTTAGCCTAGTATCTTATTCCCATAGTTTGTAGCTTATCTTGTGAGCTTAAGCCCCAAAAAGAAAGAAAAATAAGCTAAAAAGCTTATTTAGCTTTTGCAGCCCCAAAAGCTCACATTTCTGGCTTATTCTTTGAGATTCAGCTTATGTGCCTTTTATGAAAAATGCTCCCCTCAAGCCCCTTAATAACTTTGCTTCTTTGACTTTTGCATAATAAGCTGTTAGGACTTAACTTGTAATCGGGGTCCACCTCAGGGACCATTTGTGTAATTCTCTCTTTTAAAGTTACCTTTGTTAGTCCCTGTGGTTAGTTAGCCTGTTACTCCATTTAGTCCTTGTGCTCTTTCATGTTAGTCCCTATATGTTAACCTTAGTTAGTTTTATTAATTTAAATAATTAATTTAGGTTAAATATTAATAGTTTATTACCTTTGATTATAACAGTAAAATTTGGGGCATTTTTATATTGTTAGATTGTTAAATTTTCTTTATTTATTGTATTTTTTCAGAATTTTTATAACTTTTATTTTTTGTCTTTTTTATTTTCTTAGTTTTAATTTATTTTTTAATCTTTATGAATTCATAAAAAAATCCAATAAAGAAAAAAAAATATATTTTCTTTTTTTTTGCAATTTTCTTTTGTCATTTAGTGTCTAGGAAAATTAAATTTAGTGTAGGCTTTATTTTCTTAAATTTAAGTTTTAGACCCGTTTTTACGGGGTACGTTTTACCGTTTCTTTCGTTTAATTCAAACGACCTCCGTCTTTAGTTCTAGTTTTTCTTTATTTTCAAATTAAGTTAATTAGAATTTTAATTTTGGTTTTTTATTTAATTTAGCTTTAATTTCTTAATTTTTAGTATTTTGGTTCCCGATGACATGTTTCTGTCCCCGTTTTAACTTAGAATTAATTTTAGGATTCACCAATAACTAATTTTGGGGGGATTTTCCCGTAGTTTTAAGATCCCATTTCCTATATTTGTTTCCCGTAGAATAACTTTTGATTTTATTTAATTAGGTTTAGTTTTAATTATATCAGTGTTTCATCATATATTCTTCATCATTCAATTTCTCATCAAAGCGGATAACTTTCAATGCAGCCTCGTTGGGTGAATACGACCCCGGGATTATCTCTTCCGAATTTTATACTTTGATTCTTAATATATTTAACCATCTTGTGTAGATTTTGATCTTTTGCCTTGGTTAAGGGCATTTGGTTGAGACTTGCATTTGAGTTGTGTTATATATATACGTATACTATCTGACGAATCAATTTGGCAACATGGTTTGCCTTGGATGACCATTCAATTTTATCATCCTCGAACTTTTTTGCATTGGCTATTGGGATATTGTGCTTACTTGATCTGGCTTACTATATATGAAATTTCCATGAATGATAATTTATTTCTTTATATATGTGAATGTGTCGTTTTTGTGGTGTTTATTTTATGATAGCTCAAGTTTAAAATTTATATTTTTCCGACTTAACCAAAAACAAACATATAACGGGCAGTGTTCCGGGTCGGGCGTAGATTCGGGGTAAGTAGTGTGTCGAAACTTGAAGCGAGGTTAAATCTCTACAATTTAGTTAGAAGGTTGTTGTGGTGTTGCGTTGGGTGGGGGGGGTTGGTGGGCGGTTGGGGGTGGGCGTTGGGGGGGTGTGGGTGGGGGGGTAGTGGGGTGGGGTTGGTGGTGTGGGTTGGTTTTTTGTTGTTTGTGTTTGTTATTTCGGTTTTGGGGGGGGTGTTGTTTTGTGTGGGGGTTGGGTGTTGGTGGGTTTGGTGGGGGGGTGTTGGTGGGAGGTGGTGTGTGTTGGTTTTGGGGGGTTTTTTGTTATTGTGGAGTTGTATTTTTTGTTGTTGTTTTTTTTTTTGTTTTTTTTTTTTTCTTTTTTTTTTTGTTTGTGTTGGTTTTGTGTTTTCTTTTTTGTTTGGTTGTTTTTGGTGGGTGTTTTAGTTTTTTTGGTTTTTTTTTGTTTGGTCTTTTTTAATGGTGTTGTTTTTTGTGTTTGTTGTTTGATTTGGTGTTTGGGTTGTTTTTTTTGTTTGGTTTTTTTTTTGTTTTTGTTGTGTGTGGGTTGTATTTGGGGTGGTTGTTGTTTGGTGTCTGGTTCGTTTTTGTTTTGTTTTGTTTTTTTTTTGTTGTTTGTTGTGGTTTTTTGTTGGTTTTTGTTGTTTTTTTGTTTTTTTTTTTTTTTGGGTTTTTTTTTTGTTTTTTTTTTTTTTTTTTTTAATTTGGTTAGTTTTTTTTTTTTTTTTTTTTTTGTTTTTTTTATTTTTTTTTTTTTTTTTTTTTTTTTTTTTTTTTTTTTTTTTTTTTTTTTTTTTTTTTGGTTTTTTTTTTTTTTTTTTTTTTGTTTTTTTTTTTTTTTTATCTCCCTTTTTTTTTTTTTTTTTTTTTTTTTTTTTTTTTTTTGGTTTTTTTTTTTTTGTTGTTTATTTTTTATTTTTTTTTTTTTTTTTGTTTTTTTTTTTTTTGGGTTTGGTTTTTTTGTATTTGTTTTTTTTTTGGTAGGTTTTTTTTGTTTTTTTTTTGTTTTTTTTGTTTTTTTGTGGTTTTGGTTTTGTGGGGTGTTTTGTTTTGGGTATTTTTTTTTTTTTTTTTTTTTTTTTTTTTTTGTTGTTTTGTTGTGTTTGTTTTGTTTTTTGTTTGTTGTTTGTGTTTGTGTTGTGTTATGTTTTTTTTTGTTTGATTTTTGTTTTTTTTTGTTGTGTTTGGTTTGTGTGGTTGTCGTATTTGTTTTGTTTGTGTGTGTTTTTTTGTTGTTTTTTTTTTTTTGGTTTGTTTTTGGTGTTTTGATGGTTGTTGTGTTTTTGTGGGGAGTTTGTTTGGCTTATGGTTTTTTTTGTTTTCGTGTTTTTTTGTATGGGTGTGGTTTTGTTTTTTTAGTGTGTGGGTTGTTTGTTTGTGGTGTGTATGGCTATGTTTGTGGGTTGTTTTGTGTTTTCGGTGTGTTTGCTGTTTTTTGTTTTTAATTTGTTTGTGGTGGTGTTTTGGTTGTTTTGTGTTTGGGTGTCGGGTTGTGTTTTTTTTTTGTTTGTTTTGGTTGTTATTTTATTTGGTGTTTTTTTTTTTTGTTTTTTTAGTTCTTTTTGATTTGGTTGTGTTTTTTTTTTGTGGTATTTTGTTTTGGGATTGTGTTTGTTTTTTTTTTTGTTGGTGTTTTGTGTTTTGGTGCGTTTTGTTTGTTGGGTTTTTTTTTTGGTGGTTGTTTTTTTGTTTGTTTTTTGTTGGGTGTTTTTTTTTTGTTTTGTGTGTGTTTTTTTGCTGGTTGGTGTGCGTTAGTTGTATGGTTATTGTTTTTTGGTTGTTTGGTTGTTGTGTTGTTGTGTTTTGTGTTTTTTGTTGGTTGTTTTTTTTTGGTTTTGCTTGGTGGTTTTTTTGTTTTTTTTGTTTTGTTTTTTTCTTTGGTGTTGGGTGTGTTTTTTTTTTTTTTGTTTTTGTTTGTTTTTTTTTTTTTGAGTTTTTTTGTTTTTTTTGGGTGTATTTTTTTTTTTTTATGTTGGTGGTTTTTGGTGTGGTTGTTTGGGGTTTTGGGTATTGGTTGTTTTTTTTTGTGGTGTTGTTTTTTTTTGTGTGGTTTTGTTTTGTGTTGTTTGGTTGTTGTTGTTTTTTTTTCTGTTGGTATTTTTTATTTTTTTTGTGTGTTTTTTTTTTTTGTTTATTTGTGGTTTTTTGTTTTGTTTTTGGGGTGCTGGTTTTGATTTGTTTTGGTGGTGGGGGTTTTGGTTATTTTGTGGTCGTGTTGTGTGGGTGTTTTGGTGTGGTTT
>BQNB010080292.1:12500-19795 GCA_026074375.1 Tanacetum coccineum
ATAAACAATACCAAACATTCAAATCTTCATAATAATGGCTAATACCCAAAGGTATTAGCCTTCAAACGTCATAATAAATACAAGAGCAATTATTTAGCCAAGGTAAACTAACCGAGTTAATGAATGATACCAAAAACTGAACGATTACTAAAGTATATGGAATTACACGTTGTCTCCTATGGAATTGATAATGTTGCTTGACCTCTTCTGCTCTTTTTCTCCTCTGAAAATCGACTTTTGTGGTTTAGGTATCAAGAATATGATTTAGCACACCTAAAACTCGTTTTTGAGTTTTGTATTTATAGGGTCTGGAAGTCGGTTCGATACGGCGTATCCAATGGGTTGGATACGGCGTATTGGATTTTCTTGGAGTAGGGACCACGTTTGATATCTTCCAGAATATTCACGTACTATATCTTCAATACGACGTATTGAGTCTCTCTGGATACGGTTTATTGAGCTTCATTCCTTTATGGTCTTTGGTGAGTGCAGGCACGGATACGCCGTATCTTCCTTGATGGATACGGCGTATTAGTCTTTAGAATAGTAATCTTCAAAATATCTTCGTTTAAGCTCCAGAATGCGCGCCTTTTGCTAATATTCACCAAGTACTCCATAATTACTGCAATTCTTAAATATAAACGATTAAGTAACAATTCTTTGCAATAACTATACAAAAATGGGTTAATAACATGGGATAAATGATGCTATAAAATAGACGTTATTTTATGTCATCATCAAGACATGCAACAAATGTTAAAACGAGCAAAGATCTTGAAAGGTAGTTTCCTAAACGGTCTTAGTGCACTTAAATCAAATTTCACACGGAAACATGAACAAGGCATCACTAAAAGTGAATTTGAACGTGCATTTAGTCATATTTTTGGTGAAGATGTTGACACATTCACAAGAACGTTCTCTCAGAACATGGATACACTGGAACAACAACTTACCAAAGAAACTATTCTTGAGTCCAACTGCCAGAATGCCTTTAGAGTGCTCAAGACATAATTTGAGAAAATTTTCACCTCCGTGCTAATAAAGCCTTCAAGTTTAGATGGTAAGTATGCAAGAAAGGACTTTCACGCATATACTGGCATGGAACCTCAACTCTTCAAAGAAACAATACTCAAAAACTTTGATTTCATTGAGAATTATATGCTCAAAACAATCATTCATGCACAAACGATTCAGAAAAGGTTGGATGACAAAAAGTTGCAGATTCAAGAGTGCACAGTTCAAGAAGTTAAAGCATCGGTTTAGGGTTTAGGGTTTAGATGTTATTTCAGAAGACAAAGCACAAGAACGTTTCATGGTATCTTATCGACTACTTCATTCACACCTTAAGCTTCTTTCAAACAACGACTTAAAAGGAAGTTGCACTGAGTATGGATTCAAACGCGCATTTGTGACACTCTTTGGTCAAGATCTAGAGACTTTCACAAGCACAATGTTCCTTAACATGGATCAACTAGAAAAGCAACTTGACAACTAATAATTTCAAAAGATTGGATCCATGGCTTCTTTTAGAGTACTCGAGACACAGTTTCAGACGTTCATCAAGTCGCGGATTTATTTGGATGATGAATATGTTATAATGACACGCAATCACTTTCTAGAATACACTCAACTCGAGATTCCAGAATTCCGTGATACACTGATCTAACATATGGAATCTGTTAAAAAGTCAATTGATGAAAGAGCACATCATAAAAGAGAGTATGACAGCAGGGTGAATGAAAGACATATGCAGACAACAAAAGAAAAGGTTGATACGAGTAAAGCATTGTATACTAGTTTGGTTGACACAGAAAGCAGTGTGACATAATCAAAAGAGCAGGATACAAGCAGCAGATCAGAGAATGATGCACATGCTGATGATGCAGATATCAGACCCATATATGATGAAGAGCCAATGGCTGAGGTACAAACGACTACTGAAATCAATGTCTTTGCTACAGAACAACAACATACTGAGCAACCTAAATTCAATAATGAAGGAGAGGTTGACCGGAATACTAAACAATGTCATGACACATGTCCTTTGCCTGCTAAGTTAAGCTGATAACGAAATAACTGAACACTCATATCAATCTCTCGAATCTGAAAATATTTGTCTCAAAAAGACCGTTGGCCAATTTCAAAAAGATTTTTTAAGAATGGAAGCACATTGTGTTAATCTTGAACTTAAATATCAAAATCAAGCTTTAAAAGAAGGGCAACATGTTTAATTTTTGAAAGTAAAAAAGTAATGAAGCCAAGATTAAACATGGCATAGATGTAATGAAACAATAAACATTGATTGAAACATAAAGTGGCTAAATTACTTAAGGAAAATGAGACTTTGAAAAGGCATTATAAAGAACTGTATGATTCTATCAAGACAACACAGAGCTAGACAAAGAACACACAACTTCTTTGATTGCCCAAAATGTTGAGTTCAAAGCTCAACTTCAGGAAAAGGATTTGCAATTGCAGCATTAAAAAATAAGTTAAGAAAATTAACAGGAAATAGTGTGAATACTAAGTTTGCAAAATCATCAATCTTAGGGACATCGGTTTTACAATCACATAGAAACCAATCAGTTGTTAGACAACCGACTTCGTTTAAGTTTGAACGACCTACAAATTTAAAGCCACAGTTTGCCTCCCAAGTTGATGACAATAACTATTTGTCAAAACCAGTCACTACACATTATTTGCCTAAGGAAAGAGAATCTGCTGTTGTAAAACCTCATCACGTGATTGCAAAAACTTCATCACATGATTGCACCTAGCTCATCTAGGTATAGCTCAAATGACATAGTTCATAATCATTACCTAGAAGAAGCTAAGAAAGAGACACAAGAAAGCGGTAGAAATTCAAAACCTAGTGTGATGCCTTCTGCTAGATCACAAAGCACAACTAATGCTAGCAAACCAAAACCTAGGAGCAATACTCAAACATCTAGGAATTGGCCTGCATCTAAGAATAGTTTTGTCACGACAAAGACTATGCCCATAGCAGAACACTCTAGGAATTCTAGAAATTTTTCTGACTCCAAACATTTTGTTTGCTCGACATGTCAGAAATATGTCTTTAATGCAAATCATGATTCTTGTGTAACAAAATTCCTGAATGAAGTCAACTCACGTGCTAAGGTTTCATCCCATAAGACAACGAAAAGAAACAAACCCGTAGAGCAAACAAGTTTTGCAAAGAAACCAGAAAGACAGGTCCCAAAAGGACATAAGTTTTCAATCAAAAAGAATTTCGTTGTGCATGAGAAAACAATGACTCCTAGATCTTGTCTTAAGTGGAAACCGACGGGTAAAATTTTCAACACAGTTGGTCTTAGGTGGGTTCCTACTGGAAAGATATTCACATCTAGCACAACCAAGGTTGACAGTAAACCCATAAATGGTTCAAATGCAGATATAACTAACCAATATGAATGCGAACAAACTCTTGATGTCAGTGCATGTACTCTTAACTTAAGTGTAGGTACATCTTTCAATCCTAAAAAGGAAGGACTCAGAGTTTGGTTGCTGAAAAGACTGATATCTCTGAAACCAGGGCTTCAAGGAATTTTGATATGATGAACATGCAATGACTTCTGATCATAACAGTTCAGAACTCAGAATTCACGACCACAACAATGAACCGTCCAGTTCAAAGCTGGTTCCAAAAGTTGTTCCTCCAGCAGACAAGACAACTACATCACGACAAGAGTTGGAATTACTATTCCACCATCACATAACAATGTTGAGGTTAACATGTAAATAATTTTTATAAAGACAAATACAAAAATATAAAATTTCAAAAAGAAAATACAAAATCAAAAATTGGAAAATGTTTCATGAAAAGAATCTTCTCGACATGTCTTTTGGAATCGATAACATTTACGTACCTAGAAATGTTGATTAACATCGACACGGGCGTGTAAATGAAGTTCGAGCAGGAGTTTCAAATGCTTTCAAAACATGTCATTTCTAATTTTCTTAATGACTTGTAATTGCTCTCAGATTGCAACTCGGACCCGAACGACAAAGGAAAGTGTACGTTTCAGTGCACTTATCCTTAGCGTTAGAAGAGACGTCTTCTAACATGATGTTTTTCAAAATTTTAAACACAATTTTTCAAGAATTTCTCAAGGACAATTCATAATCTTTCAAAATTGTGTGCTCAAAAATGCTAACCCTTAATTTTATATTCATTTTTACAACTTAGTATCATTTTTTTGGTGTCAATCATATGTAAAATTAAGGGGGAGCAAGTTAATGTTCCATATAATTCATGCTAATATGTTTCTCCACGGGATTTTCATGACAAATTTTAATCACAAAGTATTTCAAAAACTAAGTGAATTAGTCTTTAAAATAAAGGGAGAAATGTAATTAAAATGTGATCTTGAAAATAATAAGTGTTCTCCCACCCCCCCCAAGAACGACTTACTGGCTTTAACCTAACGGAAAAGGTTTTATGGTTCGATCTTATACCCAACAACCTATTAATTTCACGACGATTCTAAAGTCATAAGGTGGTTAGGTTAGGTATTAGTCCAATAATCCAACCAGAATCGGAGGGATCTACCCAAGGACACCCCATAATTAGAAATAGCAGTCCTTAGGTATGATTGGAGATGAATGAGTTTAAGGGAATAATGTCGACTAAGATTGAGCTAACACTGGAACAATCACAACAAGGTGTTAGTAATGACGTCTTGGTAAGCATTAAAGGGGTTGAAGAATGAAAAAGAAATGTATGGATAAAGGGTGAAAACAAAGCAGCCCTCCCTATACCTTAGGCAGAAACCGGGTCAATACATAATCTATCGGTTTTCACAAAGATGAATTCTGATATTAAAGAATGACATCATGGACCCAGTGATGCAATGCATAACCCTTCCCAGCCATTCAAGTTTCTCTCAACAGAAACTTGTCTCATTTGTCACAGAGATACACACGACTTCTATTGACTTTCTCACTCTGAGTTAGTTGATATTGAATAGGTGGCAATCTGCTCCAGCCTCCGAGTACTAAAACCAAAACGCACTAATTGAGTCTAGAGCCAAGAGATCAATAAAATAAATCTCATTAGGACATATTCCATTACAAAGACTTGTGAACACCATATAAGTTCACAAGTGATTAAACAAGAGTCACTTCGCTTATCCTTGTGATTTTGCCAGAGATTCCGAGTGTACTTAAGTATTACGTGAAAGTTAGAAATCCTGCTTGGCAAAACATCAAAAATGCTCTAAGTAGGTGACTTGAGCTAGACTTCTATATGAATCAAAACTTGTGGCAACTGAAAGAAACGATGTGCGTTCTATGTGAATCAAAACTTGGTCCAAGTAAATGAATTAACGACTCAATCAGAAAGATAGTAACTATTTCATTCACTCATATCGTGTTGTCTGCTTTGAGACGTTTCGGTATTGAGAACAAGAAAGTACGGTGAATCTGATGTATACGCGTTAGAGGATCTAACACTTTGAGCTGGAAACCCTGTCAAAGAGGTTCTTCTAAATTAAACCTACCTGATCACAGGTACAGTATTTATACTGTAAAATGGTCCTCAGAGAACCAGAGGTTAATGCAACCGAATCTCGATGAATGACAAAGCCATATTCGTCCATATTTGTTATTTATCACTAACATTTAAATGCAGGTACAAATGACGGTGTTGCAGCCTCATTCTAGCAGAGTCCGATTCATTACCACATGCTCATGCTCAAACTACAAAGACATACTATAAGCATTAAGATTCAAGAATCAAGAAAGCTCAAGAATTAAAGACAAAGACTTCCACTAACTCTGATATCAATGATTGTCAAGGGAGAATATTAGAGAGCTTTCAAAAAGGTGCAAAGTATGAGCATGTTGGTCAAGACACGAGATCAGAAGGTGGCAAAGACGATCAAGACTGAAGGATAAAGATTTAAAGATCTCAGACATCAAGACGAAGTCAAAAGACAATGACAAAGGCTAAAGATCAAAGATCACATAGCATGAAGGAACAAGCCTACAACGTAGACAGAGACAAAGATCACAAGAGCTTAACGACAAAAGCAATCTCATTGATCTCACGAAGGAGTGTCGCAATGAACTCACTTCGGGGGAGATTGTTAGCCTCAAATATTAAGTCGAACAAGGAAGTTCGTTCATTAAGAATATTAAGTCTCGGTCATTCAATTATGTAACGTTGTAATAGGCTAGAACGGGTAAACAGGCTCGTTTATGTAAGCTAATCGGTCACGTGTATCGGGCGTAAGCCCAAGTAATCCCGAGCCCGGCCCGTAGAAATACCATAGGCATGTAAGCCTCATGGTTTAACTATAAATACCCCTCTCTAAGGATGGAGAGGGTGTTGGTTCACTTTGTAATTTGTGGATGATGAGTTGTTTCATAAGTTGATGAGTATGGTTGAGAAGAATGAGTTGTTTGAGGAGTTGATGATAGCTGTTGTGGATACTGAGCAGAATGTGATTGAGTTTGAGAATTAGCCACCAATGCAAGAGGATCCAGATATCTTTAGCAGACTGACAATGGTTGACAAGTGCATACACATCAGGTGTAAGACCTTGAAGAACAATGTTTGTTGCTTGAACGTCACAATCATCTTGAAGTTGTTCTTGTTCAGTGAGTTCAGTGTATTTCTTCTTTCGTATTTGACCATTTTCTTCAATGGTTGGATAGATAAGAGGTCCATTCTCAATTGATTCAAGCATCATTCTACCATTTTTCTTTCCTTTGATTTATAGCAACATACGACTCTCCTATGAATTAAACATTAACTTGTCAAGCATAGGAGGACGGTTCTCAGCACCAGCAACTATCATGTATTCAGCTAAGGTAGACATCTTGATAATATTATAGTAAGATATGAAGTTGATCGAACAGTGATAAAGGAGGATAGTGTTAAAGAGGTGTTGTTGAAGGTGATTAAGATTGTTATTTCACGGGATTTTATAAATCTTAAATAAAACTGAGAAAATACCAAGTTATTTCACGGGATTTTACAAAGTAAGACAAACCGCAGAAAATAAAATCTTTTTCTGATCAGTGTAATATTTCGCACGGAATATGAAAATGTAATGTTTCGGACGGTTTATGACAATGTAATGTTTTGCACACTTTAAGTTAATGTAATGTTTCGCACAGTTTAGGTAGTTTGGATAGAGTTTTGTTTTGTTCAATTACGTCTTTCGCACGGTTTATTACACAACCTGTTTCGCACACCTATTACACTACATAAATCGCACACATGTTCCCAAACATATTTCGCACACATGGAAAAAATTGAGCAGAGT
>BQNB010080293.1:12784-23262 GCA_026074375.1 Tanacetum coccineum
GGTTGAGCAGCCGCAAGTCGTACAACCGCCAGTTTAGCAGTTTTTGATTAAAAAAAAGACAAAAGGTTTTTCAGTAAGACCCTAATCATTAAACCCAACCAAAGCCATGTACTCGATTTTTTTTACCAAGTTGTGGACCTAAAGGGGTGTTTATTTCGACTTATATGTGGATTAACGAACTTATTTGATTGCAGCTTATATTTCATAAACCTCAATTTTCTAGCTTATTTCAAGACTTATATAAGTTTATTACGATACGATAAACTTATATAAGCCCATAAGTACCAAAATAAGCCAGAAAATTAATGCTTATGAAATATAAGACGAAATTAAATAAACTCGTAAGCCCATAGCCGAAACAAACGACCTTAAAGGCAAAATTCGATGATTTCTGAAAATTTGTCATACGAAAAGATAAATTGGTGGTTTAAGGTAAAACAGGAAAAAGTGAAAACAATTGACAGTTAAAAAGACAAAAGTAGACTAATCAAAGACGAAAACGGCAGTGTAAGAAACAAACACCTGCACAAAACTCCTTGACGGCACACCATCATAACAGATCCTCCCTCCACACTCCTCAAATCAACAAAATGGATAGTGAATTGAAAGAGATGTTAACCGATCTCCAAAATCTCAAATCCTCATTGTCCGATCCATCTCATCTCGCTTCCATCGATCATGTATCCTTTCTTTCTTTCTTTCAATTCAACTCCATTTTCTCTTATAAATCTACGCTTTTTTAATATTCATTCCACGATTTTAGTTTTTTTTCTTAATAAATAGATGAATGATGATCTAGATCGTCTTTATGTCACATGCATAGTGAAATACTGAAATTATATCCATCACTTTTGTATTTTTTTTTTTTTTACTTTTAAAAGTTAGGGTTTATATAATGTTATCCAAATTTTAGGTGAAATGAAAATGGTAAGTAGAAATTATTGTCATTTTGAACAACAATACCAAATTCTGCTAGAGCGGGCTACGGGGAGGTAGAATGTAGACAAATCATACCCCTGCCCTAGGATAAACCCGAGGAAGGCCTCCGGCACTCTTTGAGACCATAATCTCTCAGTTGTGTTTTCATCCAAAATGACTTGAGCACAACATTCGGACAATGACACATATTCTGCCTTGGCAGTGGACATAGCGGTGGTATTCTGTTTCTTCGAAGACTAGCTAACAAGCTTTTCTCCTAAGAACTGAACATAACACTTCCAGATGCGCCATCTTGGCAACCTGCGCAGTCAGTATAGACATGTAGTGACATACTGATACCATCATAAATGCGTAAAATAATAGAGACATATAAGCATATAATATATAAAGCACATAAGAGCAAGTGCACAATGTACCCACATTATGATTAGAGATACGGATAAAAGCATATAGGAAAAGGGGCATACATAAGCATATAAGCTTAAACGCATAAGAGCATCAAAAACATAAAGGAAATTGGGCCTCAAGATTTTACCAAATTCAACTACTGAGATAGCATTAGCATACAGTTGAAAACTTTTAAGGACAAGCGGTACCAACCATATTTTCAGTTATGACTTGTGTGCAGCTGAGTGGCATGTTGGAAACGTGCATTTGGATGATTGTTTAGATTAATTAGTAGATCAGATACTATAGGTTCACATATCTGTTTCTTATGTTAAACATTTTGTTTTGCATTAATCATAACTGAATTTTTAAGGCAGATATTGGCATTTAATGGTAGCTGTTCTACGGAGGATTATTTTTATTTTTGTTGTTAAATGTGATTTATGTGATGACAGATTAGGACGCGCGTTGAAAATCTCACTATCCTTGTAACATCTGCACAATCTCGCCGCTCGAAAGTCAAGGTTTGTCTATATTCATACCAGCTGCAGTTTATATAAATAAAGTCATTGTTTGTAACTAACAAACTAAACGATACTGTTGATTTGATGTCAGGATATGAGTGCAGAGGTTGTAGATAGCAACCCGTATAGTAGGCTCATGGCGCTGCAGAGGATGGGTATCGTGGACAATTATGAAAGAATACGCGGATTTTCAGTTGCCATAGTTGTCTGTACTGAACCCATCTTATTAGTTTCCACCTAATGTTTCTTTGCACTAAATTGTACTTCTGTTAATATCAGTATGCATAATAGATTATTTTGCGAGGCTTATGTTTTGTCGCAAAAATATGTTATTTTAAAAACATTATCCTTTATGCTCAAGCACAATAGGTAGAATGTTCAAAATTACTTGCCACTTCAAGTGTTGAGACGCACAATTGGAATATGTTGATTCAGTAATCAATACACTATTTGTTGGCATGTGCAAGTGAAAACCCATGAATGTCACATGCCCAGTTTATTCATTTCTCCTTATAAGTCTTCTTTTTTGCAATAATCACCACTTAACTTCTTAAAAATTGATATACCTTTTTAAAGTTGATACTGCTTTAAGTGCACTTGGTTTGTATGATGCCTTCCAGAGGCAATGCGTGTCTTTGATTTCTGTAAGGATAGTATATTGGAACCATAATCTTGCTTATATTTTGATGGAAGCACGTTGTTCATTATACAGGGTATTGGTGGGGTGGGGAGTGTAGCTGCTGAAATGCTGACAAGATGTGGTATAGGCCGTCTTTTGTTGTATGATTATGATACAGTGGAGTTGGCCAACATGAATAGGCTTTTTTTCCGTCCCGAACAGGTGCGCATAAAGTAAATTTAAATTTTCTCTGTTAATTAGTCTAGCTCGATTTCAAAATCATACTCTTACGCTTGTTTAATCTTACATTTTTTATCCCTTTGTTACAAACCAAAATACTAAATTTACTATATCTTAACAATTTTTTGGATGCTGAGTTTTATTGTTGCCAGGCATGTTAGAATGCTAACATTGACTTTACCTTTCTCAGGTTGGTATGACCAAGACTGATGCTGCTGTCCAAACCTTGTCAGAAATAAATCCAGATGTTGTGCTAGAGGTAATATTTTCAAAAGAACTATTAAAAGTAATGCTGCGTATTGTCGACCGCTATTGTAAGTATGTCGCAGCTGTTGTATATTCACTTCCACCATGGTATCTGTCATCATAGCTCAAGAATAACCGTATTGACTGTCTAAAAAATAAGTACCAAAGGCCAGAATTAATTGGCTTGTTAGTTTGTTTCTAAACACTTTATATTGTTTTTAAATTCTCATATCCCAACCCAAGATACGTACTTATCCGTTATTAGATAATCTGATAATGCAGAATCAATTCAGGATTCCGTATAAGTTTTTCCGCAATTAGTTTTTTTACAGGAATTTTTTAATGAAACCACAGACCGATTTGATAACATTTTTTTTCTTATAGCTGTATCCAAAACCTACTTTGAATTGCACGAGCTTTCTTATGTTTTAAAAAAATGAAAATGTGCAACTTCTCCATGTTGTGGATGTGTACAATCATGGGATAGTTGTCTCTCATTTACTTGCATGTATTAAGGATTAATAGCCTAAGTTGGCTAACCGACCTTAACTGCCAAAGGCATATCCATACATGATGGCTGTTTTAGTTGACTTCATTCTCACAAATTATATTGGGATGATATATGCCTTGTCCCACATTGCTCAAGAATAAGGAGATGCTGGGTATTTAAGCTACATGAACCAAACCTAGAATTGGTGGAAGCGTTTTAGTACAGTGCCCATACATTGTACTGAAAAAAGAAAAAAAGGGTTTGGTTCTTGTACCTTAAATACCCAACATCTTCTCTATTTGTGAGCAATGTGAGTCAGGGTATGTATCATGGAATTCTTAAGGGTTCATAAAGAATTGGGTTTAATTTTCTCCGCTACCTCGCCTTGCCACCAAATTACTAAGACTGAATCACCATGCAACAAAAGCCCTGGCCTGCCACCTGCCCCATTCACCTCTCCTACCCTCTCTCCCAAAAATACCGTGTTATCACCCATCTATAGTTTCATCATGTATAGATGTGGCCGTGGACACAACGGTTGTGGTGGTCGTCGGGGCGGCAGTGGACAAGTCATGAATTGACAACCATTAGTAAGTCATTTTTAAGGTAGAGACAGACGTCGCGGTAGAGGGGGAATGACCATTGATATGTACGGCCGGGGTCAGGGTGTGGTGACGTGTGGCTAGTCATTCTCTATCATCAACGTCTCTGCTTTGAGAATGAAAGGACGATGGTTGTCCGGCCCTTGTTCTTGTCCACAGCAGCACTTATATCCTCCGCAACTCTTGTATTTATAACCTTGTACTGACAATGCTATCAGCTGGAATAAACACAACAATTTCAGAGGGAGTGGGTGGGTTGGCTGCTGACTGAGCATCTAATATACTATGATATACTCCCATTGATGTGTGAATGTTCCAATAAGCATTATTTTGAGCTAGAAGACTCAAGTTTTTGCTGTTGTCAAATGACTCGAGTGAAGCCTAAGTGGAATTCCAAATGGGCCCAGTTTAATGTATGATATATGAAAAATAAATTATATATGCTTTCTATGTACATATGGTGATTGAAATCAATATTGTATTATTTGATTAAACTTCATTTCGAAATGACAAATTCCATTATTCCATTTGGCACAAAGTTACCTCAAAGACAAGTAACTTGATTGATAAATATGAGGATATTTTACAACACTCAGTTCAAGAATTAGTCGCTAACTGTAGCAATTCGGATACTTAAAACCCATGTAATTGATTAAAGTAATCCCAACTAACAAAACAGCAGGGTTACATAATTTCATTTATTCAATTATCGAGATTGATGCCTATATAATTTATAATTCTTACGACATCTGTCTACTAAATTTACTATTGTCAGAGCTTTACCCTGAACATAACAACGGTGCAAGGCTTCGAAACTTTCATTGCAAGTCTCACAAACAAATCCTTTTGTAAGGAGAAAGAAGGAACCGGAGTGGATCTTGTTTTGAGCTGCGTCGATAATTACGAAGCAAGGATGGTTGTAAATCAGGTCAGAGTAATGTTTATATCGTGTTTAGTTGAACTTAGTTTGTGCTTTTGTATTGATAGTTGATTAATGTTTTATTTCTTACGGAGGCTCATCTATATATCGAGGGATGAGCTTTCTTGAGTTATGGTGTAGCTAACCTGGTGCTGTTTTGACAGGCATGCAATGAATTGAATCAAACTTGGATGGAATCTGGTAAGTAATTGATTTTTAAGAGATTTATGTTAAATACAGAAAATAAATTTCCTATTAATAAAATAAGAGATTTATGTTGAATAGAGAATCATTTCCTGTAGAACAATTACCTTGCATATCGTACCAGGGTTCATAATTTCGTGTACTCATATGCCTGAAATTGTTTACCTATTCAGGAAAAATGGTTTTTAATTTGTATATGTATTAGTTATTATAGTCCAATTTCTGCTATTTGAGGGTTTGTTATATTTATGGGCAGGTGTGTCTGAGGATGCTGTTTCAGGTCATATACAGTTATTGATTCCTGGAGAAACTGCTTGTTTTGCCTGTGCACCTCCTTTGGTAAGTCTAATTACATAAATAAACGAACTTAAATGTTCACCATTTTTGTTTTTGCTTTTTGGATCTCATTGTACGTTTGACCGACATGATTCGTTGGCCAATAAGCACGAATACTGTTTGACATGACTTTGTTAATGGTGATACCGTTTAAGAGATTAATAAAACATCATCTATTTTCTATTGGATTCTTTAATTTTCTTTCTGTTATAAATACCTGATGTTTGTTTATATGTGCTATTTATGTTGTTTACTTCCTAATATTAGTTCTGATGGCTTTATAAATGTTATTGTCCTCGTATTCAGGTTGTCGCGTCTGGGGTGGATGAACGTACACTTAAGCGTGAAGGAGTTTGTGCTGCATCTTTGCCTACTACTATGGTCAACGCCTTTTGTCCCATTTTTTATAATTTTTAATAAATAATTATAATGTCAAATATACAGAAGTTATATTATATCCTTTTTTTGAACTTCCGGAGTGTAATTATTTCCGTAGTAATCTAATTTATGGAATTAGATGATTTATGTTATTTTAAGGATAAAAAGCACACTTTGGGTGACCTTCGACTCATTGGCCCTGGTTCCTATAAAGCAATTCGTTTCACACACTTGAGCTATTACAGATAAAATAACCTGAAATCACACATCTATAAATGAATGGGTCGAAATGGCGCCATGCAAAGACAGCATGGTAGATTAATGAAACTGATCTGATTTAAATCTCAATCATGATTGTAGATGAAAAAAGTTATGTTATGGGGCTAACATTATGTATTATATTGTAGGGGGTCGTTGCTGGGCTTTTAGTCCAAAACACACTGAAGTTCTTGCTGCAATTCGGCCAAGTCTCGCCATACCTGGTAAAATATTTCACAACCATCTCAAACTTTCATCTATACGTGTTTGCAAGTGTGTATTTAATGGTATACTATATAGGATTGTACAGAACTTATGTTTTTTTATACTAATCCATCAGATGTGCATTATTTTCACCAAGTTGTGTTGGTTTTCTGTATTAACTAGCCTGTTTAAGGCAAACAATTAATGTGAATATAAAACTCAACACTTCTGAATGTTGCTAGAGGTGGCAAAATGAGTGGGTCGGGTGGTTGGGTAATGGGCAAAGTTTTAATACGGGTCAGAATCCTGGGGATTGGGTTGGGTTCACCCTACTAGGACTTTCTATAAATAGTTAATGTGTTTTATAAGGTTACGATAATACTATTAGTACACGAAGAATCTAAGTTTCTTGATAATGGATTTTTGGGTGTTTGTGCTTGCTTATCAACTGCTATCTACTTATTGCCTTTTGCTTTATAATAATAAGCAGTTTGGATTAAGCAAATCCAAACTGCTTATTTGAACCAACTAATTTAACTCGCAAATAATGAGATGCACATTTAGATAATAAGCAATCCAACAACTCTGAATATTCTTAGTCATTCATAACTTAAAATGTGGCTAATAATTTGAATTTCCCATTACATTTTTACATTGTAAATGTCAGAACATGGTCAGGGATTATCAATATGCCTCTTAAAGAAGATTCTTTCTTCCCCCCCAAGCAAAAAAATGGCCAATGAAGCCCAACCCCTCCAATGTTTTTCAAAAAACGGAACCCCCCTTGTGGTCTGAGAGCCGCCAGGAACTTGTGACCCCACATGGAAGTTATTCCTCCTTTGAATGCACTCAAAAACCTTTTAAAATGTAGGTTTTTTTTCTTTTTTCCTTTTGATTTGCCACATACCGTCCCCCTTTTGTGCGGGCAGAAAAGAAATACATGCCTCTAAAACCCGCAATAGGGATGCAAGCTCGTTTAAAAGCAAAAGGCAAATGCTAAAGCAAAGATGGAGGAAGAACTATCAGCAATAGAAATCCCGATTCATGCAGATAATGAATGGAATATTAGGTAATTTCCACTTGAGTCTTTAAATGACTTCAATATCATGATATTTTATTGATTGAACTACTAATCAGAGGTGGCAAAAGGGTGGGTTAGGCAACAAGTAAGATGGGTAGTTTTCTATGTTTGGGGTTGATAAAGGTAGGATTCGGTTGACCCCAAACTAAGTGTCCAAACCTTTTGAATTATTTTTTTATCAATAATTAGTTTTTTAAACATTGCATCAGTAATATTCTTATTTATTTGATCAAAATTATATAAGAGGTTCTTTTTTTTTGAATTTACTACTGATCATTTCTCGAAGTCATCTCTATCCCTATATCCTTGACAATCATGTTATATTCTTTTTTGTTGCTTTTCAGTGTTGTTGATGATGATGAGGTTGATGTCATAAATGGCCAAAGTTCAGGTTAGCTCATTCTGCCATCAGCTTATTATGACACAAACCCTTTATGACCCTATACAAAACCTCATGGACTGAACCATTTTGTTTCTATCTTTACTCGAGAAAATTCGAGAAAACATGAATTTTCATGTGATTTCAAATATGCACTAATTCCATGAACGTCAGTGAAAGTTTCATTTCTCAGCTTAGTCCGCTAGATGCACTTCCAGAAGGTCTTGTTCGTGAGCTTCCAAGTGCAGATGTATATCAGCAGCCAACGGTCTCCAAGGAAACCGTGGACACTCTAGATGATCTTGAAGATCTCAAAAGGCAACTTGAGGCCCTTAACGCCTGATAGTTTGTGATTTCAACTAACAAATCAAGTTACAAACCAAGAACAGTTTTGGCCAATTCCCAGTTTCCATTGAGTATCACCTTTGACTTGTTCTATATTTTAACAACCTTTTAGACCCCTTTTAAAAAAATATTTATACACCTTTACATTTTGTTCCGTCACATTCCAACAGAATTTCTTGGGTTTACAACAATTTTTTTTTTCTATGGAACTAAGATTAAATCCATTATGAAGCTGTAGTACACACCGGAACAGAAACTCATAGGGTATATGATTCGTTTTGAGTTATATTAAGTCTAATGCTTTAAACGAGTAAACGGAAATCTAAACAGGACCTTGAAATGGGTTTAACTTCATAAACCTTGGTTATTGTTCATTAGTATGGGCATGGCAACTTTAAAGTCGCAACAATTAAATGATCAGTAAAAAAAGCACCAATATACCCCTTTTAAAACGATCTAATAATCATATAGTTGTCCGACTTGACCAAGGTGTCGTGGCTCTGTGGTACCAATGTGTACATTAAGGTGCTCGTTTCTTACGGAATTATGAGTCCAAGTCTCACGCGAAACAAATATCTTTTTTAGAGTCCGTGAAGTAAACGTACCAAATGTCAAGTAAATAGTAAATAAGCCGTTCAGTAACAAGTTCGTTTACAAATTTTTTTATTTGATTTGATTGAATGAACAAAGATGGACAAAACTTACTTAGAACATGCTCTCTGAAATGGAACAACATATCTAAATTTAACTCATGATACATGAAAAACTAAATAAATCCAAAATAGTAAGGCTATATATAGACATACACTACAACTCTCTTTGGCACCTTCATTTCTTTCCATTCAATTGTTTCTAAAATTAAAATCAATGGAAAACAATCACAAGGAACTACAACTCCTCCCTATACCTTCCTACTCACAATGGCCATCCAATCTCATAACCAATACTACTACTAGTGCACCTTGTCCTACACTAGACCTTCAGCTCTCCATTAGTCTTGAGCCAATCAAACCTCCTCTTGGCGCGACATGGCAAGCCGCAATTGAGAGAGCGTACGTGGAGCGCATAATGGAGATGACTAGGAGAGAAATTGATATGGCGCAAATGGAATTTGCACGTGCAAGGCACATGTGGGAAATGGCGCGCGAGGAAGTGGAGAGGGCGGAACAAATGAAGGAAAGAGCTATTTGTCGCGTTGAATCGTGTATGGTGATCACTTGTCAAGCTTGTAGAAAAAAGTTTAGACCTTAATAATGTCGTGTTTTATAAGTTGTTAGCATCATTTGATATGTTAGATTCGCGTAATAAGTACCAAGTTGTTTTAAGTTAATGTAATATGCTAATGTTCTTGTATAGTCTTTTGATTAATTACAAAATGAACTTGTGTCATGCGTGTTTGAGACTGTAAACGAATCAAACGAAAATAAATGTTTTTTTTTCCTTCTGTGTTCATTCATTTATGTTTAACCTGGTGAACGTACGAACACGAAAACTCATATTACGAATGCTTATTGTTCATGTTTATTCATTAACATAATGATTTTGATCAAGCTAGTATACAAAGACAGACGATAGACGGACACAATAAAACGAACGTAAATGAACAAGCATTATTTTTGTATGAAACCCGGTCACTATATTCATTTTCTCCTTGTGAATAATGTTTGTTTTGAATGAAAGTTGAACATTTTCAAGATGATTATGAGAGTGTTGACTATATTTTGGCATGATACTTTTTATATTCAAAATATACAATGTGTTTTTCTTATACCTTTATGAAACATAATGGTTTGGTTGCACTATAAGAAGATTTGAAGAATCAATGTACTTTTCTTTTCATATAAGTGATAACGGCAACGTGTTTAGTTTGAAACCTTTTCATATGCAAGTTGAACATTAGTCGAATGGAATCGTTGTATTGTTGTGGCATAAGTTAGCGGTTAATTTTTGTGACAAGTAGCTGTGTTTTTTAGTTTGGTATCTGAATAAGAATGAGAATGATAATCAAAGTCAGAATGAGAATGTATTTAGCTACTTTGGTTTGCTTCATCTCGGCTAGCTCTACATGCAGCGACGGAGCCACAAACAATTCCAAGACCGGGCAAAAAAATTTCTTCCAATCAAACTTGAATTTTTGACATATTGTCTGTAAAGGTAAGGCATCTTACCAACTGGATCAAATATCTTTTACGAAATAAATACATCTCGCACAAAATTTTCGTGAGACACTGCCCGGCGCCGCCCGCATTGTTGTAACTCTGCCCATGTCGACGTAAACGAGATAACGTTAAATTTAGTATTTTGAATATTTCTAGTTTAGCATTCAT
>BQNB010080294.1:4813-29977 GCA_026074375.1 Tanacetum coccineum
CAATACTTCAACAGTGGACAATAGTGCTATATGACAGTGAATATATGCAAACAACTCTAGCATCACCGCTAATCAATAACCATATGTCACTTACGCACCTAAAAGGCCTACCAGCTGGAGCACTAAAATTAGGGCAGGACCACACACAAACCTGGGTAGACGTACCCATCCGCTCCAATAATCACACAAATACTGGGTAGGCATACCCATCTGATCTAATAATCTCACAAACACTAGGTAGGTGTACCCATCCGATCCAAACAATCATGCATCATATAATATTTACATAACAGTCATAAGCACATAACTTGTCCCAAAAATAAAACCACATTTCGCACAGATCAATTTCAAAACATTTCAAAACACATTTGAGTATCATTTTCATTCAACAGAAAAACCAGTAAAAAGTGGGGCTACGTGAACTCACCTCAATCCGTAATCAAAGCAACCGCAATCTCAATAAATCAGAACACAATAAATCTCTACGTAAACGCAAAATGTACCCGACAACGACCTAATATATACTCTCTATATCAATACTTGCAAACAAATATCTTATTGTACAAGTGTTCGCCCTAACTCACGCAAAATCATCATTTTATCATTCCAAAATCCCATTCCAAATCTATATCATTCCAAACCCGTTATCTCATACCATTAATCTTATTACAAAAACCGTCATCTCGTTACCAAGACTATATCTCATTATCAACACTTTATCTTATTTTATGGTTGTGTGGTAATTACGCGAAAACGACTCAAAAACACTTGGGCAAAGTGCGACATCAACACAATACAGCTCAAACACCTCAAACTGTTTAACGATACAACCGACCAAAATACCCCGCGAGAAACCGACGAAAAGAAATGAGCAAGAGCTCAAAAGTCAAAGATAAATAATCCACATTTCCGAAATCGATATGATATATATATATATAAATATAAATATATACACATAAACACTGGATAATTTAAATAAAATAATAATATTTTATTATTATTTCGTTTTATTATCGGGCTAACGGGTACAACGCTTTGTCGTTAAATATGTCCAACAACTACTATTTCGACACCAAATCTCCATAAAACTTATCCTTTACTTCTTCAAATAAATCGACGCATTGATAAAATATATCAAAAACTTATAGAATTTACTTCTTTCGCCTTGCATTAAATTTTCAAGTAAAATAACTATATTTTATTAAATTATAAAAAAACTTTATCTCTTTTAGCAAAATCTCTAAGTATATAATTCTTTTTCGAAAATTCGGCATGACCCGTACGTCTTTATGACTTTTTCCAAGGTATTAAACCTTAACCCAAAACATTTTCCGCAAAACTCAACATTTTCCGACAACATCAACACTTTCAATACGCTTTGTCAAACCATAACGACATAATCCCTTTTTATCCGACAAAATCCCTTTTGGTTCAACACAATTCCATAACTCCATTTACTTTTGTTATTGGGCCCTAAGGCTCATTAAGGTCTTAAAAACTTAGCCCGATAGCAAAAACTTAATCAATATCTCTTTACATAAGCCCCAAAATACAAATCGAACCCCAATGGGACTTAGGCCCATTAAGCCAAAATAATAGGCTATAAGCTCATAATTTATATACATCAACCAAAACCAAATTAAGCCATAAGCTTAATATAAGCCGAGACTAAATAAGCTCAAAATGAATAAGCCAAAAGAATAAGCCAAAACCAAGTGGGCCGAGCCCGACTTGGCACTCAAACCGAAACAAACAAACGCACCTTTAAATGGGCCGAATCCCACTCGGCGTTGGGCCGAGACAAAACGAACGGACCCTTAATGGGCCGAACAACCAAACACACTCTTATTGGGCCGAACTCATCAAGGCTAGTTCTTGGAAACACTGCGTATAGGCTGCAACATCGTTTCCCCTGACCCTAAGATTCCACAGTTCAATTTCAAGTTTATTGATTTCACCTTTTGGATAATATTTGTCCGTCAACTTCTTCTTGAGAGTTCCCCAAGTCATAGCATAGGCAGCATCATGACCTAAGGTTCTCACATGGCCATTCCACCAGGTTAGTGCATCACCTAGCAGAGTACAGATAGCGAACTTCACTTGATTGTCAATGGCACAACCGCTAATGTGAAATACTGATTCCATATTTTTAAGCCATTGAGACAGGCCAACAACGCCTTCAGTTCCCTTGAAGGTCAAGGGTTGGCATTTCATGAAATTGATGTAGGAACAGATACGTGCAGGTTGCACAGGCCTTCTAAGTCCTCTACCCGAACTTTGGCTTGTATCATCCTGAGTATGGGTAGAGTTTCTTTGGATTGCCCGATCGATCATGGCTTGAATGGATTCTGGAGTCATGGCGTCGTTTGCTCCTTGTCTGTTCAGGCCCTTTTGGATTCTTACTAATCACAAGAATACAATGTTCGTGAGTATTAATTAAATGTCATACAAATGGATATGATATTTTTAATCACAACACAACACAATGAAGAATGAATAAAAATGAAAATCAAACCATAACATATTACATCAACATTTCATAAACAATGAATGTCGAATCGTACATGATTTGTTTGGATACAAAATGACCACTAATGATCTAGTACAGAAAATGAAAATACGTCCTAGAGTCTATTAGCTGGGAGTTACCCATAAAACTTAATAGACTATACAAGATAGCTAGAAATGGAAAGTACAACCAACAACTACTGTCGGTGTCCTCCACCGTATCAATCTGAGCTCTAGCCTCTAGTTCATGGGTATGCATCATCTGTCTGACTGCATCATCCTCAGCTCTCTGGCGCTGCCACTCCATACGAGTCATGTGAGTCTCTAGTGTCTCAAGTCGCACCAATAATGCCCTGTTTCGAGCCTCAGAACTAAGGTAAGCCTGGCGTACCTCATGCAACTCTGTCTCGTAAGCGGTCCTCTGGCCTCTCACCACATCAATCTCGAGTCTAATGTCTCTGCGGTCAATTCGAGCATCATGCAGCTGTGTATAGAAATCCTCACTCTCTTACCTGCGAACCTGTGCTTGGTAGCTGACCCTCAAGTTGACTTCCTCAATGGAAGTCATCATCCTATGCTCAGAAGCCTGTAAGGCTCTAACATAACCGACATCCTCTGCTCTGTCAGCAACTCTAGCAATACTCCAGGCATCATGACCAGGACTACGAATTAAACCCTGTCCTGCCTCAACAGTATTAACAAAATCATACTAACCCCTAGGTGGTCTAGCAGCAGCAGCAACAAAACTCTCTGCTACATCACACCCAGGTGGGGGAGCAGTAAGTACAAATCTCCTCCGAGGTAGCTTGTCCTCCTCGAGGGATGTTATTTCATAAGGATCATGGTTGCCCTATGGAATTATATGGTGCTTGATCATAGGCGGGTTGGTTTGGGTGGGTGTGGGGGGGCCCCCCCCCCTATAGGTGCGACAACATACTCAGCAATGCGTGCCTCCATGGATGCTGACATGGATGGCTCAGGTCTGACAGTCTTCCATACCCTACGGAGACGTGTCTGAGAAAAAGGGACCCTAGTCTGAGGTGATTTAAGTGTAGGTGCAGACTCATCAGTCTCAAATGCCTTGTATCCCCAATGAAGGGAACAAGGTCAACAACAGGGTCACCGCAGTTGGGTCGGCCAGAGCTATGTGATCCTCCTCCTTCTCGTACTCCCAATGGGCCTCCTCATCCTCTTCATCAGTGTTATCATCATCGTCATCCTCATCGGAGGGTCATCTATACACCATCCTGTCCATCAGCAAGATCGTCAATATGGTTCTCCTCGGGATCCTCCTCCGGATCCTCATCGTCATCCTCAGGCTCATCTGGGTAGTCAATAGAATCCTCCTCCATCGACCCCGTGTCAGCAATGTGTCCAGGTGACTCAGCAGTCGGTGAAGCATCATCAGCATAAGGCTGGTCTTCGACCTGAATGTCGTCATCTGTTGGTACATGGTACTCCGGGTGCTATGGCTTCGGAACGTATACCGGTACATGATCGTCCAACTCTATAGGGCCAGGTATGTAAGCAGGCGACAATGGTGGTGCCTGCCCTTGCTGGGCAACCTCCTCGTAGGGGTCCATCTCCGGAAGCTCACCGGCATTTAAAAGTGGAATACCCCATGATGGTCCATTCGAATCAGAGGATATGGACGTATAGGTAACTGTAGACGATGCGTTGTCTGATGACATGGCTAATATGTAACCATAATATAAACTCGTATAAGTATATTATATAAGACCAACAGTAATATACGTAATGTAATATTAACACGTATATAACTATGTAAGCACTTAGTATAATCAACTAATGCTAAAATGATGCATGACATGTAAACATGTATACTAGATGCAAACTAGATGTAACACTACCCGTTTGCATGAATGTCCCTTTGAAAAACTTTTGAATGAATGACATAATGTTGAAAACGGTTATAGTCCAAGTAAAAACGTTTCACTTGGTTCTCTATAACCTTGGCTCTGATACCAATCTGTAACACCCCCAAAATGGGTCGCAGCGGGATATGATGTTCCGGGGGTATTACTTCATAGATCAATAGCACAAGATATGAGAACGACCATTATAAGGATCGTTTAAAACTGATACATTGGATTTCATAAATGGTTCGTTACAAAAAGCTCATGGGCTTAACTTGTTTATCTTGGAAAAGTAAAGATTTCACAACATAACAATGTTCCAAAATGTAATGCATGCAAATCTTTATGATAATGTGACTTCAAATGACGACCAGCCAATGTATCCGTGACTTGTACCTTATTGACCTGAGAAAACATGTTTAAACTGTCAACAATAATGTTGGTGAATTTATAGGTTTATGAATTAAATGAAGCGGATAGCAAGATTTTCCTGTAATAGAGTAACAAATACAATATCACAAAAATGTATTACGAAATGCACTAAGCTCATGACACCGAAGCTAAACAATGTATGTATTTAAAATACACATAAATGACTTTGCCCAATGTAGATGTTCAACCCGTAACATCCATGAATCCAAATGGTATACGTTCGTCGTTTCCGGCCAACCGGTAAACTAGCAAGCGCTACTTGCCCGAACGGGGATGTTAATCCCAAATAGATCTATTCATAACATTCACGCTCGCATAATGCAATTTACAATTACATCTATGCAATTAACAGTTCATGATAATGGGCATAGTGGGTTATAGCTACTTAGGCAAACTCGTAATATTTGAATTTAAAATGTACTTGCATCCATGTTGAAAACAAACATGATCTCATCCCCGAGATTTGATAAATGATTGAAAAAGTATAAAAGTGGGGACTATAAACTCACTGTAAGTAATGATAACGGAGTGACAAGGTAGTGGCACGGAAAACGATGCAAAAGACTTTATCCGCAACCTATGAATAAATAATACATATTCACTAAACGGAAAATAATAATATAAATACTTGCAATCTCGTCCCTAGTGTGTGCTTGAGTTATAAATGAATTAAATGACATTTGAAATCAATTCCTCATTTTAAAATAGTCGACTTTATCGGGTCAACGTGGTCAAATCTCAAGTATATAATTTATGACTTCAGGCATTAAATAAACTAGGTAATGTATACTTTACAATATTAGTTTAGGTCAGCCCTTGGTTTGGTCTCTAAGTGTCAAATAAGTGGACAAAGTTGTGACAAAACGAATTTAAAAGTGTTAGAACTTAAGTTTTTATTTATAAAATTTTAGAACGAACGTTGAGTTTTGCAATCAATTTCTGGACTCGTTACTTAATGAAATCATAAACCAAGAGTCGTTTTGGAAACTAGGCCGTGTCGTCTACAACTTTTGTTATTTAGGTTTTGTCAAAAAAATGTCGAACGTGGCCAAAGGGGAGGCATTGCGACTGCCAACAGTCTTAACCATTAAGACTGTTGACACGCGGTCAGCAGTACTAACTTCATGTTAGATTTCCTATTTCGTTACTCCATATTATGACAAACCAAGCATACCTTTGAAAACTAGGTCATGCCTTCGTAAATTTCTCTTTTATAAGTTTGGACAGTCGGGGTCGTTATGTGGGTCAAAAATGAGTACGAAGTAGGGGGTGTCAAACTCGCGGTCGACAGTATTAACTGCGTGCCAACAGTATTAACTGTTTAGCAGCAGTACTAACTTTGGACCTTCGTGGTAAGTTCATTTCTTAACCATTTTTGACGAGTCGAATTCCTATATGAAGCTCACCACGTCTTCTATAAAATGCCCCAATAGTTCGCCCTACGCCCTAGCCTAAGTGGGTTAAAACAAGGGTTAAAGTAAGTGGTGTCGAACTGTCTGTCAGCAGTATTAACTGCGTGACAGCAGTACTAACTTTGGCTCCTCGTATCTTTTTATTTTCTTGACGAAGCTTGGTGACTCCAGGGGCAAAACGAAGTATCCTAGGTCCTTCTTACGTGACACACAAGGTCAGATCCTATATTTATGTCTAGAGGTCGAATGGTTCACTCAAAGTTGTTAGTGTGGGCCGTGCTTTATAATTGCTTCAGCAGGCACTTTTTCTTTTTATCTAAACATGTCCAAGTTACAAAATGGCTAGCCTTATAACCCATCACCCTTGTATGACCATAGTCTATGTTTCATTAGTCACTAACACGTTTTATGGGGTTTGGCTAGGTTATTCGAACTACATCAGTAAGTGGCAAAAATATGTTTTTTTTACAAGTTTAAGCACACAACTATGGCACAAGAATTATAATTAAATGATGACTATTAAGAGGTGATTACTCATAAAATGCAGGGGAGAGTGCCTCAAACTTAACTACGAAAACCCTAGCTCTAATATCAAGAAACCCTAATTGAGCGAAATCCTTGAGTGACTCGAAACCAACAGTCCCTTGACCCTTGCTTTCTCTTCTACGGACCAACAAGAAAAACCCTAGTAATGTCGACTAAGCTTAGGGTTGGATGGGGATAATGAAGAGATGAAAGTTTGAGTGTGTGTGTGTGTGTCGAATTTAATGAGCAGGGGGAAGTATATGTGAACATTGAAATCCTTGAGTTGTTGTGAAAGTATGGTACTCAGCTCATGCATTCTTATAATCAAATAAGAGGGTATGAAGACTAGTCAATTGAATGCTCACATGAGTATTGGTTCGTCTGATACAGTATATATATAATACTAGGCAAATCCAAACTCTTCACCCTTGACAAAGGGAAAAAGTCAAGACCTACTTAGAAATAAAATATATAAGAATCAAATCAATAATAAAAAGATTCCGGAAGAGATATTCCCGGGTCGTATGTCCCAACGAGGCTGCAATTGAAAGTTATCCTGGTTTGATGAGAAATTGACTGATGGAGAATATATGATATGAACACTGATATAATTACAACTAAAATTAATTAAATAAAATCTAATTTAATCTACGGGAAACAAATATAGGAAATAGGGATCTTAAAAACTACGGGAAACAAAATTAGTTAATATGGATAGAACTTAAACTACGGGAAGCATAATTAATTATTGGGAAATCCTAAAATTAAATCTAAATTAAATACGGGGAACAGAATCAGGTATCGGGAAACCTAAATATTAAAAATTAAGAAAATAAATATGCGATATAAATTAAAAATCCAAAAATTAAATCCTAATTTAATTTTAATTTGAAAAATAAAGAAAACTAGAACTAAAAACGTGGATCGTTTTAATGCTAACTGAAAAGAAAAAAATGGTAAATCGCAGCGGTAAAACGGGTATAAAATGAAATTAAGAAAAATTAAAGCTTACACTAAAATTTTATATTTTTCCTAGACACTAAATGACAAAAGAAAATTTTACAAAAAAGAAAAATATTTTTTTATTAATTTTTGGATTTTTTATGAATTTTTAAAGATTAAAAACTAGTTAAAACTAAGAAAATAGAAAAAGACAAAAAATAAAAGTTATAAAAATTCTGAAAAAATAAAATTAAATAAAGAAAAAGTTAACAATTCTAAAAATATAAAAATGCCCAAATTTTACTGTTTATATTAAAAGTAATTAAACTAATTAAATCTAAACCTAATTTAAATAATTAAATTAAATAAACTAACTAAAGTTAATTTTGGGGACTAACAGTGAAAGGACTCAAGGACTAACAGGGTAACAGGCTAACTAACCATAGGGACTAACAATGTTAACTAGAAAAGACAAATTTACACAAATGGTCCCTGAAGTGGACCCCGACTGCAAGGTGGGTCCAAAGTGCTTATTAGCAAAAAGCCAAAGAAGCAAACTTGTTCAGGGGCTTAAGGGGAGCATTTTTCATAAAAGGCACATAAGCTGAATCTCAAAGAATAAGCCAAAAATGTGAGCTTTTGGGGCTGCAAAAGCTAAATAAGCTTTTTAGCTTATTTTTCTTTCTTTTTGGGGCTTAAGCTCACAAGATAAGCTGGAAACTAATGAAATAAGCTACTAGGCCTAAGGGAGTCTAAATTAAGCTATGGTAACCTAAAATAAGCCCTAAGATAAGCTGGATATCAATAAGCTATTTAAACAGTTTTTAAAAAGAAAATAGAAAAAATGGAACTTTAAGCCTAGAATAAGCTATACTAGAGGGGGAAATAAGCTATGATATTTTGGGGAATTAAAGGGCTACTAATAAGCTACACTAAAAAGCAAAAACATCCTAAGGCTTAATACAAAATAAGCTATAAAAAGGGTGCTGAAAATTGGTTTCAGCACCAGGGGAGGGTCAACAGTGAGCTAGGGGGCTTTTTGGGCTTATGCAAATAAGCTCAAATGAACTTTTTAGCCACAACAAAGCACACAAAAGTAAAGTGGGGTGGTTAAAAGAGCTTATTTTCACAAAACTTGGGTTTTAAGGTTAAGAAAAAGTGCTGATAAATGGGCTTAAATTGAGGGTGCTTTAAAGATTGCAAAGCCAACTTTGACTTATACTTGGTCAAGCCAAAGGGACAGAACAATGGTGTTGAGTAAACTGGCTAGAAACAACCACAACAAGCACACAAATAGGTGCTTAAGCTGCTTAAGCAGCTTGAGCACTTTAAGCTCATTTTTACTTATTCAAATTTTGACAGAAACCACAAAGGACTTAAAAACTTATTTTAAAACTAAAGGTGGTAATTTAAATGGCTTAATTAACCCTACACACTCAGCCAAAGTTGGCTGAGTGTGCTTGACCCATGCTTTTTCCCTTTTTGACCCATTTTGAGACTAAACCAAACACCCCCTTATTTTTATAAAGAAAACTTTTTAACTGTTAACATGGCTTATTAAGCTGAGAAAGGGATCACACATGAGTTTTAATCACTTTAAACATATGTTTAAACAACTTAAACAGAATTAAACAACTAACATTAAACTTTAAATTTCGACAATGGTGATTTTCACAAACTTCTTAACTTTTATTAAACTGAAAAGTATTACAATATTAGCTTAAAACAACTGAGTTATACTTGAATGAATAAAGGAAAGACTTGGAATTTAAAATTAAGCTAAAAAAAACATAAAAATGGTGTATTGTAGTCGGCTTGCTCTTGGCCTTTTTATACTAGCTCTTTTGCATTCTTGGCTCTTGGGCTGTGCTACTTGTGAGTGTACAACACTCTTGATGCAATCCTAACCCTTCTTTTTGGCTTTTCTTCATCTCACCATTGATGGGTTGCTTCGGGTTGTGTGTTTTGACAGGGTAGAGGGTTATAGGGTTGGGGTTGAGTGGGGAAAGGTGAGGGTGAGCTGGAAAGGTACTTTGGGAGAGTGGTATTGCAAGAAAACGTGGGGAAAGGCTGTATGGTTTTTGGCGGGTACGGGGGGTGGGTTGCAGGGTTTAAATGGAAGGTTTGGAAAAGATGCAACTTTGGTCCCCCATGTTTCTATCTCTTTTCATTTTATTTGAGCCGAAATTCTAGTTATAACTTAGGTTTGGAAAGTAACAGCATTAGTCCTTGTGGTTTATAACAAAAGAAGTAAAAAGAAAGTTAGGGGAAATTGCAATTTCAGTCCTTGTTGTTTTAATAAAAGGGAGTTTGAGTGAATTGCAAAACCAGCCCTTGTGGTATTTTCTATCATTTTTATTATAAAACAACTTTTAAACTTGGCATTTTTAGTCCCTAAGGTTTATAAAAAGGATTAATGGGCTTTTGTTGGGCTTGGGCTTGTATTGGGCCCACTGGGTTTGGGTTTGGGCCCAATAAGGTACAGGCTTGGTTATTGGGCTTTTTCAAGCCCAATAAGGTATAGGAGTGGGTTTTGTGTGTACAATGGCTGAGATTGGCTGTAACTGGGGCTAGGATCGGGCCTTCAAAGTCTTCACGGTCTTTGTCAATTGCACACAAATGGGCTGTTGTAATTGATTGAGGGCCCATTTGGTCTTCACAGTCTTTGTAAATATACTATTGGGCTTTCCCGGCCCATCAGATGGGTAAAGATTGCATTCAATAGTATTCTTCAGTTCCGGCTCCGGTTTGACTGCTGATTCTTCTGTATTGACTCTGACTTTGACATTTTGGACTTTGGCCTTGATTTTGCACAGTCTTTTCCATTCCATGCTCAGTTTTGTCATTTTGGCTTGGTTTTCTGTCTTTTTGATGATATCCACTTCCTGCACAATACAAATGCAAAACAAACATATATTTGGCAGTTTTTGTCTGTTTTTGGTCATTTAAGCTCGTTTTTAGAGGTAAAAGATATGTGTAATTAAGCACTTATCAAATAGCCGAGGATGTGTTAGTTGAGATAGCGGGCTTCATATACCACGTAGATTTCGTAATCTTAGATATTAAGGAGGATAGTAGTAAGCTATTTATTTTAGGAACGCCATTCTTGAAAACGGCTAAAGCCGAGATTAGGTTTGATAAAGGGACAATAACTTTAAAATTTGGCAAAAGCAAAACTAATTTCTGTAAAATCCTCGAATTCCTTTGCAAATTCGAAGAGATAGAAAAAGATGAATTTGATCTCGTAACCCCCGCTAGCATCATAAGTAAGCTTATTTCAGAATGGGAAGAAAGAATCAAACTCTACCAAGAAAAGGAAATGGAGTTTAACCAATGGAGAAGCAAGGTGTTTAACGATGGACGTTCCATACACGTAAATAAAGGTTGCAAGGTGAGTCACGTTAGGACGGGTGACTCCGAGTCTATCTACAAGACTCATTAAATAAACAAAAGCGCTTGTTGGGAGGCAACATTAATTTAATGCATTTTAGGAGTATCTTGTGTGTTTTAATTCTTTATCATTTATTTTCATATATTTGAATTATGTGATCATGTTTTTTTTAATTTTAACTTCGTCTTAATTACAATCAAATGTATTTTACATCAAATAAGTGCAGGGGAGAAAAATATCCGGTTTATAAGAACCATTTCAAACATATTAAACAAATTGTTTAGATTAATTCGCGTCATGTGTCATGTTTGTTAGAGTCATATGTTTGTGCTAATAATTTTTATGGTCTATGTAGTATTTTCTACAGTGAATAACTAATAGAATTGCGTGCATAATTTTTTTCCAAAAAAACGAATGTGATAATTGATCCCAGTGTCTGGTGACGGGTAAAGTCTAAGACTTGTGAAACTTGAATTTTCTATTATTTTTGAAAAATTAATTTTGTGCAATTTCTAAAATTTGTAATTTTCTTAAAAACCTGCAGAAAATCACGACTTCATTTAGCACAATCATCCTATCTTTACTGCTTTCATAGAGTCAACCCTAAAAGTTTCGTTGTATATATCATTATCTCGTCGATTTTACGCCATGTATAATTGTCTTTGTCTTTGATTTAGATGTTATATTTGATGAGAAGAAGCCTTGGAGTTCTTAGGAGTTTCACTGGACAACTCTTGGATGACGATTTAACCAGTTATCACATGTTTCTTCTCCACTATTGAGCAAACCAGGGGAGTACTAGTTTCTCTCAACTCTTTTCTTTTCCCTTTATTCGTTTACGGGTACTTTTAAGAACATTGGGGATAATGTTCAAAATAAGTGTAGGGGAAATAAGCCTTAGAAACTATTCCTTCAATTGTCATTTGCTTTGTCCTTAAAATGATGAGTAATATATCGAAACATGGCGTAGACGGTAATTTTGACCCAAATTTTAAAAAAAATTATGACACACGCCGACGAAAACCGAGTATTATTAGCGTCTCATGGATAGGAATTATATGACTAGCACAAAAACCTCTAAAAATTCCACCCCTAAAAAAATGTGAGGTTTGCCCCTAGATCTTTAGGAATTCAGGTATCCATTTTGATACCTAAGATAATTTTACCTTTAGCTTTCTTGAGTTAAGGAGTGAGCAATTGCATGTGTCGCGTTCATAGATTTGTTCATGCATATGTAATTTTGTCTCCTTTTATGAAGCATTGGTATCGGTTAAAATTATATGAGAGTGTACCGGTAGTATATTAAATTCTAGAACTTGTTTTGTGATGCATCCCGAGATCGCATAGTGAGTATTAGGATTTGCTAAATGATAAGAGACACTAGGATTAACCCATGTTTTAAACATGTAATTGTTATGATGGTCACCTGGATCATATAACTATCCCACACCCTTGCCATGCACTCATTTTTAAGGCAGGATACCCCTAGTACACCCCTCTAAGCCTATCCTTTTCACGGTTCTCTTAATTTTCTAGTGGACTCTAGATTTTTAATAAAGAGCATTGTTACCCTCAACCAATCGTTACATCAAAATCGCCCTACCCTTCCTTGTATGTACTTATTTTTAGTACATTATTGTTTTAACCCAAGTTAATTATTTGAGTACATGGTTGCTAAGTCCTTATCCTTGTAAATACAGTTTTGGGACGATTGAGATTCATGGTAGTATTTATTTTACAGAAGAATAGGAAGAAAAGTAAAGTCATTAACCCCATATTTGTTCGATAGTCTCCATGTTATGTTGATCCACCTTAATTCGGGTCATTAGTTAGCTTATGTACCTAGTATTAAAAACTCAAGTGCAGGGGTATGTTTATAAACCCTAATTGATGTATTATGTTCAAAAAAGAGAAAAAAAAGAAAAGAAAAAGAAAAGAGTTTGATGTAGAGTTTTGTAGAGTATTGTACATCTTTGTCCGAGTGGTCAGAGTCCTTGGCTTAGCAACCCAATCAGCGTGTATTCTTATAAATAATTAACTCACCACTTCACCCCAACCCTTAAAGACATATTTGATAGTAATTTTAATACTTGCGCTTAACGGTGGAGGTTTTTGATTCTTTTACCAAGCCCATGGTAATTTGTATGCTACGACAGGTAATGAGTGTTGTTTTCCTGTTTCCTACATTGTTATAATTCATTATAAACCTGAGAGAATGAGAGAATCCAAACACTTATTGTGAGGTGCTAATATATAATTTCCGTGCTTTTAATTACGAGGTCTAATAGGTTGTGCCATAAATTATCTTTGAAAAGTAAGTTAAATGCCCCCGATATTGCTATTGTCTAGGTAGAACAGCTTATTTGCTTGAGGACAAGCAAATCCCAAGTGTAGGGGTATTTGATGAGGCGTCATTTTATACACTTTTTGGAGTCATTTAACCCCCTAAATCATGCAAATATCTCTAAAATACGTGCTTAATCATTTCTTTTTGTGTTTTTAGCACTTGAATGACTTTTGGAGGAAATACACGTGACTTGGGCTCATTTGGAGAAGAAACAGACAAGACTACGGCTCTACACCAAATCTCTTAAAGAATACGCATACAGTGCGTGGAGTCGGAGTCGCAATTTCTTGCGACGGCGTCATATCATACAAGAGACAGCGTCAGGAATTTCAAGACGACGTCAGAATTAACCGCCTCAAAAGAAACCCTAGAAGATTCTGCCAAGCGACGACGTCATAAAACCTGCGACGCCGTCACGGCTTATTTTCTATAGAGAGAATTATATAAATCGTCCTTGTGGTTTGCCGGATCTAACATATTTGGTCCTTGTGCTTTTTTTTCATCGGGTTTGGTCCTTGTGGTTTTGATCCACTGCGGGTTTGGTCCCTTGACCAACATTTTCTTAGTTTGACCAAGGGACCAAACTCGTAATTGATCAAAACCACAAAGGACCAAACCCGTAATGGATCAAAACCACAAGGACCAAACCCGATGAAAAAAAAGCACAAGGACCAAAATATGTAGATCCGGCAAACCACAAGGATCGAATTTATATTAATTATTATATTGAAATTTAAGACCCGTGACGGCGTTCGCAGAGTTTTATGACGTCGTTCGTTGGCAAGAAATCTTCTTGGTTTCTTTTGAGGCGGTTAATTCTGGACGTCGTCTTGAAATTACTGACGCTTTGTATCTTGTATGATTATGACGACCGTCGCAAGAATATTGCGACTCCGACTCCACGCACGGTATTGCGTTATTCATTAAGAGATTTGGTTTGTAGAGCCGTAGTCTTGTCTGTTTCTTCTCCATATGAGACCAAGTACTCGTGTATTTCCTCCAAAAGTCATAATAGTGCTTATAACATATAAAGATAATGATTTAAGCACGTTATTTTGAGATATTTGCATTATTTAGGGGGTTTTAAAATGAATCCAAATATGAAGAAAAAGTGTATAAATTGACGCCTCATCAATTACCCCCTACAATTGGGATTTGCTTGTCCTCAAGCAAATGGGCTTTTATACCTAGACAATAGCTATATCGGGGCATTTAACTTACTTCTCAAAGATAATTTATGGCACAACCTATTAGACCTCGTAATTAAAAGCACGGAAATTATATATTAGCACCTCATCAATAAAAGTGGTTTTGGATTCTATCATTTCTCAGGTTTATAATGAATTATAAACAATTGTAGGAAAAGGAAAACCAACTCTATTTACATGTCGTAGCATTACCAAATTACCAACTGGGCTGGGTTAAAAGAATCAAAAAACCTCCACCGTTAAGCAGCAAGTATTAAAATTTACTATAAAATATGTCTTTAAGGGTTGGGGTGAAATTGAAGGGTGGAAGTTAATTTTTTTAAGAATACACGTTGATTGGTTGCTTTAAGCCAAGACTCTGACCACTAGGACAAAGATGTTCAATACTCTATCAAAACTCTACCATCAAACTCTTTTTCTTTGTCTTTTCTTTTTTCTCTCTTTTTTGAACATATACATCATATTGGGTTTATAAACATACCCCTGACTTGAGTTTTTAATATATGTACATAAGCTAACTAATGGCCCGAATTAAGGAGGATCAACATAACATGGAGAACTAAACGGTACAAATATGGGGTTAATGACTTTACTTTTTCTCCTTTCTTCTGTAAATAAATACTACCTTATGAATCTCAAATCGTCCCAAAACTGCATTTACAAGGATAAGACTTAGCAACATGTACTCAAATAATTATCATGTGTTTAAAACAATAATGTACTAAAAATAAGTCCATAAATAGAAGGCTAAGACGATTTGTGTGTAACGATTGGTTGAGGGTAACTATCGATCTTCATTAAAATCTGGGCGTCTACCAATATGTTCGAGATCCTTGAAAAGGATAGGCTCAGAGGGATGTTATACGGTATCTGCACTAAAAATGAGGTGCATGGCAAGGGTGTGGGTTGTTATATGATCGAGGTGTCCATCATAACCATGAAAGGTTTAAAACTGGGTTAACTAGTGTCTCTTTTCATTTAGCAAATCCTAATACTCACTATGCGGTCTCGGGATGCATCACAAAAACAAGTTCTAGAATTTAATATACTATGGTACACTCTCATATAATTTTAACCGATATCAATGCTCTAGAAAAGGCGATAAAATCACACATGCACGAACAAATCTATGAAGGCGACACATGCAATTGCTCACTCCTTAACTCGAGAAAGTTAAAGGTAAAATTATCTTAGGTATCAAAATGGTTACCTGAATTCCTAAAGTTTAGGCGAACCTCACATTTTTGGGTGGTATTTTTAGAGGGTTTTTGTGATTCTATCATTCCTTATCCATGAGATGCCTAAAAAACTTGGTTTTCGTCGGTGTGTGCTATAATTTCTTTTCAAATTTGGGTCAAAATTACCGTCTACGCTATGTTTTAATATATTACTCATCATTTTAAAGACAAAGCAAATGGTAAATGAAGGAATAGTTTCTAAGGTTTATTTCCCCTACACTTATTTTGAACATTATCCCCCAATGTTCTTAAAAGTACTCGTAAAACGAATAAAGGGAAAAGAAAAAGACGAAAGAAACTAGCACTCCCCTGGTTTTGCTCAATAGTGGAGAAGAAACATGTGATAACTGGTTAAATCGTCATCCAAGAGTTGTCCAGTGAAACTCCTAAGAACTCCAAGGCTTCTTCTCATCAAATATAACATCTAAATCAAAGACAAAGACAATTATACCTGGCGTAAAATCGACGAGATAATGATATATACAACGAAACTTTTAGGGTTGACTCTATGAAAGCAGTAAAGATAGGATGATTGTGCTAAATGAAGTCGTGATTTTCTGCAGGTTTTTAAGAAAATTACAAATTTTAGAAATTGCACAAAATTAATTTTTCAAAAATAATAGAAAATTTGAGTTTTCACAAGTCTGGAGACGTGACGCCGTCTCCAGACACTGTGAGAATTTCACATTCGTTTTTTTGGAAAAAAATTATGCACGCAATTCTATTAGTTATTCCCTGTAGAAAATACTGCATAGCCCATGAAAATTATTAGCACAAACATATGACTCTAACAAACATGACACATGACGCGAATTAATCTAAACAATTTGTTTAATATGTTTGAAATGGTTCTTATAAAATGGATATTTTTCTCCCCTACACTTATTTGATGCAAAATACATTTGATTGTAATTAAGACAAAGTTAAAAACAAAGAAAAACATAATCACATAATTCAAACATATGAAAATAAATGATAAAGAATTAAAACACACAAGATACTCCTAAAATGCATTAAATAAAAAGAATTGAGTTGCCTCAAACAACGTGCTTTTTTTATTTAAGGAGTTTGTAGCTTGATCGGAGTCACCCGTCTTACGTGAACTCCTCAGTCGTTTCTTACTCTGCACCTTCATATACGTTGTATGAACGTTCCATCGCATAAACCTGTGTTCTCCTATTGGTTTAAAACTCCATTTCCTTCTCTTTGTGGAGTTTGATTTTTTTCTTCCCATTCAGAAATAAGCTTACTTACGATGCTAGTAGGGGTTATGGGATCAAATTCATATTTTTCTCTCTCTTCGAATTTGCAAAGGAATTCGAGGATTTTACCAAAATTAGTTTTGCTTTTGCCATATTTTAAAGTTATTGTCCCTTTATCAAACATTATCTCGCTTTAGCCGTTGTCAGAATGGTCGTTCCTAAAATAATGCTTTCTTTGTATCCTCTTTAATATCTAAGATTAAGAAAATCCATGGGGTATAGAAGCCCGCCTATCTCAACTAAACATCTCGGGCTATTTGATAAGTGCTTAATTAACTATCTTTTACAGCTAATAAAAACGTGCCTTAAATGGACCAAAACCAGACAAAAAACTGCCAAAATATATGTTTGTGTTGCAATTTGTATTGTGCTATGGAATTGGATATCAACAAAAAGACAGAAAAAACCATGCCAAAACTGCAAAATGAGAATGGAATGGAAATGACTGAGCAAAAATCAAGGCCAATGTCCACCCAAAAATGCCAAAGTCAGAGTCAATATAAGAATCAGCAGTTCAAACGGAGCGGAACTGAAGGAAAGAATACTCTTGAATGCATCTTTACCCATTGTGGGCCGGGAAAGCCCAATAGCATATATATGAAGACTGAGCAGACCAATGGGGCCATCAATCAATTACAACAGCCCATTTGTGTTGCAATATTGACAAAGACCGTGAAGGACTATTGTAAGGCACAATCCTAGCCCAGTTACAGCCAATCTCAGCCAATGTACACACAAAACCCACTCCTACACCTTATTGGGCTTGAAAAAGCCCAATAACCAAGCCTGTACCTTATTGGGCCCAAACCCAAACCCAATGGGCCCAATACAAGCCCAAGCCCAACAAAAGCCCAAAATCCATTTTTATAAACCTTAGGGACTAAAAATGCCAAGTTTGAAAGTTGTTTTATAATGAAAATGATAGAAAATACCACAAGGGCTGGTTTTGCAATTCACTCAAACTCCCTTTTATTAAAACAACAAGGACTGAAATTGCAATTTCCCCTAACTTTCTTTTTACTTCTTTTGTTATAAAACCACAGGGACTAATGCTGTTACTTTCCAAACCTAAGTTATAACTAGAATTTCGGCTCAAATAAAATGAAAAGAGAAGAAACATGGGGGACCAAAGTTGCATCTTTTCCAAACCTTCCATTTAAACCTGCAACCCACCCCCCGTACCCGCCAAAAACCATACAGCCTTTCCCCACGTTTTCTTGCAATACCACTCTCCCAAAGTACCTTTCCAGCTCACCCTCACCTTTCCCCACTCAACCCCAACCCTATAACCCTCTACCCTGTCAAAACACACAACCCGAAGCAACCCATCAATGGTGAGATGAAATAAAGCCAAAAAGAAGGGTTAGGATTGCATCAAGAGTGTTGTACACTCACAAGTAGCACAGCCCAAGAGCCAAGAATGCAAAGGGTAGTATAAAAAGGCAAGTAGGCAAGACCGACTCAACACACCATTTTTATGTTTTTTTTAGCTTAATTTTAAATTCCAAGTCTTTCCTTTATTTATTCAAGTATAACTCAGTTGTTTTAAGCTAATATTGTAATACTTTTCAGTTTAATAAAAGTTAAGAAGTTTGTGAAAATCACCATTGTCGAAATTTAAAGTTTAATGTTAGTTGTTTAATTCTGTTTAAGTTGTTTAAACATATGTTTAAAGTGATTAAAACTCATGTGTGATCCCTTTCTCAGCTTAATAAGCCATGTTAACAGTTAAAAAGTTTTCTTTATAAAAATAAGGGAGTGTTTGGTTTTTAGTCTAAAATGGTGTCCAAAAAGGGAAAAAAAGAATGGGTAAGCACACTCAGCCATTTTTGGATGATGTTGTAGGGTTAACCAAGCCATTTAAATTACCACCTTTAGTTTTAAAATAAGTTTTTAAGTCCTTTGTGGTTTCTGTCAAAATTTGAATAAGTAAAATTGAGCTTAAAGGCTCAAGCTGCTTATGCAGCTTAAGCACACAAATTTTGTGCTTGTTGTGTTGTTTCTATGCAAAATAAACCACCCCTTGTTCTGTCTTTTGGCTTGACCAAGTATAAGTCAAAGTTGGCTTTGCAATCTTTTTAAGAACCCTCAAGTTTAAGCCCATTTATCAGCAGCTTTTTCTTAGCCTTAGAAACCCAAGTTTTGAAAATAAGCTCATTTGCCTCCCCTCTTTATCTGTTTGTGCTTTGTTGTGGCTAAATTAAAATGTTCATTTGAGCTTATTTTGCATAAGCCCACAAAAAAGCCCCCTAGCTCACTGTTGACCCTCCCCTGGTGCTGAAACCAATTTTCAGCACCCTTTTTATAGCTTATTTTGTATTAAGCCTTAGGATGTTTTTGCTTTTTAGTGTAGCTTATTAGTAGCCCTTTAATTCCCCAAAATATCATAGCTTATTTCCCCCTCTAGTATAGCTTATTCTAGGCTTAAAGTTCCATTTTTTCTATTTTCCTTTTTAATAACTGTTTAAAATAGCTTATTGATATAGTCTTATCTTAGGGCTTTTTTATTTTAGGTTACCCACAGCTTAATTTAGACTCCCTTAGGCCTAGTAGATTATTTTATTAGTTTCAGCTTATTTGTGAGCTTTAAGCCCATATAAGAAAAAGAAATAATATAAGCTAAAAAAAAAAGCTTATTTGATTTTGCAGCCCACAAAAGCTCACATTTTTGGCTTATTCTTTGAGATTCAGCTTATGTGCCTTTTATGAAAAATGCTCCCCTTAAGCCCCTGAACAAGTTTGCTTCTTTGGCTTTTTGCTAATAAGCAACTTGGACCCACTTTGTAGTCGGGGTCCACTTCAGGGACCATTTGTGTAATTTTGTCTTTTCTAGTTAACATTGTTAGTCCCTATGGTTAGTTAGCCTGTTACCCTGTTAGTCCTTGAGTCCTTTCACTGTTAGTCCCCAAAGTTAACTTTAGTTAGTTTATTTAATTTAATTAATTTAAATTAGGTTTAGATTTAATTAGTTTAATTACTTTTTATAAAAACAGTAAAATTTGGGCATTTTTATATTTTTAGAATTGTTAACTTTTTCTTTATTTAATTTTATTTTTTCAGAATTTTTATAACTTTTATTTTTTGTCTTTTTCTATTTTCTTAGTTTTAATTAGTTTTTAATCTTTAAAAATTCATAAAAAATCCAAAAATTAATAAAAAAATATTTTTCTTTTTTATAAAATTTTCTTTTGTCATTTAGTGTCTAGGAAAAATATAAAATTTAGTGTAGGCTTAATTTTTCTTAAATTTCAGTTTTAGACCCGTTTTACCGGGTGCGTTTTACCGTTTCTTTTCGTTTTACATTCAAACGACCTCCGTTTTAGTTCTAGTTTTCTTTATTTTTCAAATTAAGTTAATTAGAATTTAATTTTGATTTTTAATTTAATTTAGCATTTATTTTCTTAATTTTTAGTATTTAGGTTTCCCGATACCTGATTCTGTTCCCCGTATTTAATTTAGATTTAATTTTAGGATTTCCCAATAATTAATTATGCTTCCCGTAGTTTAAGTTCTATCCATATTAACTAATTTTGTTTCCCGTAGTTTTTAAGATCCCCATTTCCTATATTTTGTTCCCCGTAGATTAAATTAGGTTTTATTTAATTAATTTTCGTTGTAATTATATCAGTGTTTACATCATATATTTTCCATCATTCAATTTCTCATCAAACCAGGATTACTTTCAATTGCAGCCTCGTTGGGACATACGACCCGGGAATATCTCTTCCGGAATCTTTTTATTATTGATTCTTATATATTTAATCTCTTTGTGTAGATTTTGACCTTTTGCCTTGGTTAAGGGCATTCGGTTGAGATTTGCATTTGAGTTATTTTATATGTATACTAATTGACGAATCAGTGAACAAAATCACTACCCTATGTGAAATATGCAGTGGTCCCCATGACACTCAAAATTGCATGGAAAACCCCGAACAAGCCTTTGTTGAGTACGCATCCTCGCGTACCGATGAAGCGGGAGGTGAGTGGTATACCTTTAAGCCCGAACAAAACAATCTTGGTGACACCTATAATCCGTCATGGAAAAGTCATCCGAACCTTAGTGGGAGCAACCTCAAAATTCTCAAAATAACTTTTCAAACCCACCTAACCGGTTCCAACCCAACAGTTCGATCCTGAACCGTTCCTTTAACAACCGTCCTCAAAATTTTAACAATCAATCAAATATAGAAGGACTGGTTTCCGAGTTCATGGCATCTCAAGATGCTAGACTGTCCAAGTTTGAAGCCGATTTCAAACGACAACAAGGTGAGATGACCAACAAAATAGATAATGTGTTGAAAGCCATCACCGATCAAATAGCGAGCACATTACCTAATGATACGGTTAAGAACCCGAAATTGGGGACCTATCTAGTTTTTTCTGCTCGTTCTTACCCAATAATAGGCCCGTAATGCTCAACACAAATCCATAGTTCAATCAACGCCATCACAATCCACCCCAAGCAGCCCTATGAATCTTAAGTTAATGAGACGAAAGTCGAGCAAGAAGAAGACAACCCCGGAGAAACCAACTCTAGCCCACACCCACAACCTGACCCATTAGCTTCTATCGCCACAAAACAGGTACGAAAGCTAAATTTGATGCTTGAATCGCTCGGGTTGGTTCCCCAATCCTCCAATACGAAATTTGTCTACTCTAAGGAGGATGATGGAGAAGTGATTTTCATCGAGATCATACGAGATGATGATGAACCCCAAAATGAGGATCCCAATAATGGAGAAGGGGCAACGACGGAAGAAACAGTAGTGGAGTACTTCGACACTTTCCCGAATGAACTAACCTACCATAGGTACCTAATGAGTCCCCCAATCCCTTCAATATTTCTTAGAAACCCTATCATCACATAAGGATGCCCCTACAACCTTAAGATCCCGTGTAATATTGGACATGTACATATCGAAAAAGCTTACATCGACCTCAACTCTCATCTTGATATCATGACCCGAATGATGTACAACTGGATCATGAGAAGAAAACTTGACCCTAGGGAAGATGCAAATGGAGGAATTAGCAATTTCATAGGAAGGATAAAAAGGATGCATGTCTTCGTAGGAAACTTCACCTATGTCGTGGACTTCATGATTTTCGAGGATATTAGTTCAGCATAGACCCTAGGTTGTCACAAGTGGTACTAGGGAGACCTTTTATAGAAATATCCAACATGACTCACGACCCACCCGAAGGAGTTGTAAGATTCATTAACGGGACAGATGAAGTTTCCTATAAGATGCCCCATAAGATAGAACAATACGATTCACTGTCAGACTTAGAAAAGGAGCATACCAAATTAGTCTATCTTAGGAACGAGGATGACAAGAGAAGATGAGTAGAGTATGTAATGAGCAAGATACTAGGATTTTACAAAGAATGCCTAGAGCTTGGACCCAAATACCTAACAGGAATGGATGACGAAGGAGAAGTCACGTAAGGACGTGTGACTTTGAGTCTAGCTACAAGACTCGTTAATAAAGAAAAGCGCTTCTTGGGATGCAACCCAATTTACTTTCCCGCATATTAGGAGTGTCTTGTGTGTTTTATTCTTCATAGTTTGTTTTATTATGTTTGAACTATCTTGTAATCATGCTTTGTTTGTCTTTAACTTCGTCTTAATTTCAATCAAAGGTATTTTGCAACCAATAAGTGCAGGGGAAATTATCCGGATTTTGAGCCAAATTTAAACATGATAAATGAATTGTTTAGATTAATTCGCGTCAGTTTTGAGTCATATGATTTAATTGTTAAATCTCAAGTTTTTTACAGCAATTTATACAAGAATTAACTTATGGAATCAAGTGCAGGAAATTTTTCATCAAAAACAAAATTTTTGTTTTTACAGACTATGGAGACGGCGTCACGATTAACACGCGACGCCATCACTACGACGCCTGTGAAGGGGTCACCACAACCCTGACGGCGTCAAACGCCCACATTCTAAAAACTTAAAGTTTATAATTATTATTGAAAATAAAACTTGCACGACATTTAATATATTTATTCTTCCATTATAAACCTACAAAACCTAATGAATTTAATAATTCTTTCATCCTATTAATCAAGTCGAAACCCTAAATTAATATTGTTATTGGTAAATGCAAAATTTTTATGCTTGGTATAGTTGTCTTTTCTATAATTACAGGTTTATTAATGAGAAGAAGCTTGGAAGTTCTTTGGAAGTTTCAATGGATGATTCTTGAAGGATAATCTTAACCGTTTTTTTTTCGCATGTTTCTTCTTATTATTGAGTAAACCAGGGGCGTAAGTCTAGTTTCTTTTCCTTGTTTTCTTTTCCTTTATTTGTTTTAACGGGTTACTTCTAGGAAATTAGGGACTATGTCTTTAAACATAAGTGTAGGGGGGAAATTAAGCCTAGAAAATATTCTTTTCAGATGTCATTAGCTATGTCCTTAAAATAGATGGGTAATATATCGAAACATAGCAATAAAAGGGTGATTTTTAACAAAATTTAAATTTTTTTACGACACATACCAACGAAAATCGAGTATTATTAGCGTCCCATGGATAGGAATTTATATGACTAGCACAAAAACCCTCAAAATTCCACCCTCACAATGTGAGGTTGCCCTTAGATATTATCCTTTGCTTGTTCGGTGTTAAGGTAGGCTTGGTGAGCAATAATATGTGTTCTATTCCGTCGTTACGGATGTGTATGCGTGGTTTTGTCGCCTTTTCTGGAACAATGGTATCGGTTATTTTAGGATTATGAGAGTGTACGGTAGCATATTAAATTCTAGAACTTGTTTTAGTGATGCATCCCGAGGACAGCATAGTAGTATTAGGATTTGCTTGATAAGTGGCATTAGACTTTATCCCATTTATAACTCTATGTAAATGTTTATGATGGTCACACCGATCATATAACTATCCCACACCCTTGCCATGCACTTAACTTTAGTGCAGGATACCCTAGTACAACCCTCTGAGCTTATCGTTTTTCATGGTTCTCGTAATTTTCTGATTAATCCAGACTATTAATGAAGAGCATTGTCACCCTTAAACCAATCGTTACACCCAAAAAGCCTTAGCCTACCTTATATGTACTCACCTTTGGTATATTATTGTTTTAACCCAAGTTAATTATTTGAGTACACAGTTGCTAAGTCCTTATCCTTGAAAATACAGTTTTGGGACGATTGGGATTCATGGTAGTATTTATTTCGCGGAAGAATGGGGAAGAAAAGTTAAGTCAATACCCCCATATATTTGTCAAATGATCTCCTTGGTATTTTGATCCACCTCAATACGGGTCATTAGTTAGGTTGTATATTTCGAGCATGTAAAAGCTCAAGTGTCGGGGTACGTGTTATAAACCCCCATGTTTTATTATGTTACATATTAAAAAAAATAAGAAAAGAAAAAGAAATAGTTTGATGTAGAGTTGTGTAGAGTCTGTATATCTTCGTCCGAGTCTTGGCTTAACAACCAAACCAAAGTGTATTCGTGTAAATAATTAGCTAACCATTCCACTCCAAATTCACCCAAAGCCACCCAAATGTATCCCATTCGTTTCCGTTTCCATTGTATGTTATCTTACACCTACACCTCACAACCCTTTAAAGACCTCTTAGATAGTAATGAATAATACTTTCACCTAGCGGTGGAGGTTTGATCATTTACCAAGCCTATGATAATTTATATGCTATGACAGGTAATGAGTGTGATTTTCCGTTTCCCCCATATGTTATAATTCATTATACACCCGAGTGAAAGAGAAAATCCCAAACACTTATGTGAGGTGCTAGTATATACTTTCCGTTCTTTTAATTACAAGGTCTAGAAGGTTATGTTGTAGAATATGTTTAAAGAGTAGGTAAAATGACCCCTTATATTGTTATTGTCTAGGTAGAAAAGCTCATTTGCTTGAGGACAAGCAAATCCCAAGTGTAGGGGTATTGTACAAGTGTTCGCCTTAACTGACGCAAAATCCTCATTTATATCGTTCCAAACTCGTTATCTCAAACCTTTAATTCATTACAAAAACCA
>BQNB010080295.1:0-29977 GCA_026074375.1 Tanacetum coccineum
AGAAATAAGGTGAATAGTAAGTGTAAAAACGTTTATAAGTTTAACCGGGTAGAGGTGGGTTAGATCGGGTTAGGGTTGGGTTATAATTGGGTAATTGGGTTAGGGGTTTGTTTCTTATTGGCTGAAAGATGGTCCACGAGTAGTTTGACCCGGTCATTTGACCCGCGCCCTTTTGTAACTTTGGGGAAATTGCATTTTCGGCCCTTGTGTTTGGCAAGCACAATTTCAAGCTTATAAACAACTTTCACTAATTGCAAAAACAGCCCTTGAACTTTATAAAACAACGGAGTTTGGTTTTGGTTGACTGTGTTTTAGCTGCAGTTGACTGAAGAAGGCTGAGGCATGATCTTTCTGGCTTCGGCTTTGATTTCTTTAGCTTCTTGATCACTCATCCGTTCTCGTGTCCGTCTTTGCCCGTTTTTTACTGTCTTCTTGTAATATTTGACATATCCATACCTGCACACATAAAACTCAGATACAAGCATATTTTTGCCATTTTTGATCCGTTTTGGGTTGAATTGGGCCTTTTTAAGCATAAATAGATATGTGTATTCTACACTTATCAGTCTTCATACTACCTTACCACTAATATGGTTGATCCCTCTTAAGATATATCAATTGCATGTAATATACTCGTAGGGGCCTTGTAATAGTCTTCATACTACCTTACTTGTGCGTTGCCTTAACAGAATATTACGTAGATGATGGGTTCGTGTAATTCATTCATGACTTAGGAAATACTTACACAGATCATCTCAAGTGTGACAAAGCAATAGGTAGAATTAGATAGCTATCAAGGAGTAGTGCATCCTAGGTGAATACGCTTCATTGTATAATTATCCTCCACGCTATTAAAGTAGAATTAGATTAGTAGATTAATTAGTGAAAACAAACCAACCATCAAAAACTGAGATTTACTTGCATTTATAAAATATAAAAACACAAAAAGAATATTCCTTCAACCCCTAGACATTAGTGAACATTCGATCCAGCCTTCACAGTGCTATTCCCCTAGAGAACGATAACAACCCTCGAGTTTGCCTATACTACACTGCAACAATTAGGTGCACTGCCTAGGGAGTTGTAAAACTTCTTGTTGAAGTCTAACGACAACTGCATCAAGTTTTTAGATGTTCCACTGCTGGGGAATAGCGTAGGTTTCGGATTCAATCTAGCTTAGGTCGACTCATAAGATTCCTATCAAGTGAGATTTAATTTCATATCAAGTAGCTTTCTTTTAGTCTATCTCTTCTTTATTCCTTTTGTTTGTAACCAAACCTACTCTTTCGTTGACCATCATGGGAGACGAAAATTCAAACTGACCCCGTACCTTAGGAGATTACTCCCGACCTAGCCACGAGGGCAAAGGTGTCCCTCCTGCGATCCGGCACCATTCGGTTGCTGCAAAACGGATGTGCATTCCACGGACTTATGTCCGAAGACCCGATCTAACATCTTAAGGATTTTCTCATGATTGTAGATTCTATTGACCTTAATGGAGCTACAAGAAATACCGCTCGTTTGCATCTATTCTGCTTTTCTCTTTCCGACAAGAAGAAGTAATCTGGCAGAGATACTTATTTATTATATTTTTGTATTTTTTTTGCCAAATTAAGTATTCCTGATGTGTACTCATCCTAATCACAAAGGAATTAAAGAAAACTTCTATTAGCTAATTATTAACCAAAAAAAACATACAACTTTATTTATTAAACATTTATATATAGAGGTGAACAAACTAATGGAGAAAAAACCACATAAAACACATATGAGCTTGAAGAAATCCAACAATTCTACGTTTCATGTCATGACTATTAAATAACACTATCATTCTTTCTTCACAAAAGGGAAATTTGCAAATACAAGCCTTTAAAATCCAACTGGCATATTTAAAATCTACTTGAGATTAGCACAAGTTTTCTTTTACTAACTATTCAAGGTCAGCAATGTTAAAAGTCATATGTAGACTACACAAACTAACATCATTAATTTTTAAGGAAAAGCTAGAACCAACACGTCAATCGTGTCAAAAATTACTTTCTTAGTTCTTACCAGCGAAAACCTACATTTTTGTCTTTTTTTTTTTTTTTTTTTTTTTTTGAAAAAATTTAAATTTTTGCTATTTTTGTGGTAGAAACGGGTACGTTAGAAACACATAATCAATCACATCAAATCGATAAAAAAAGGAGATTCCCTCCCCAAACTAAAATGAAACATTGTCCTCAATGTTTAAAGTCGGGTCTCTACGAAAATCAAAGCCGTTTATTAGTAGACAAAGATAATTCGATAATCGATAAGAAAAAAGGATATGGATCTCCCAAACTAATTTCCAACACAAAGGGTGAGAAACTCGAGTGCTCCTTAATTAGGGCAACAACACGAGAGGATTCTTGAAATGTAGGGGTTAATTCCTGCAAATCACAACACAGACAACAAACAACGATAAACGAAGAGGATGGGCCCCTCAACATCACAACACTTTAGAGGTTAGAAAATTAAATAGAAAGAAAATGATAAGCATGGGGTGAACTCCCATGAAGCGGCTTGTTTTTGGTCACCGAGTCGCAAGCTCGACTCGATCCCTGAATTTAGTTGTCCTAGGGAATAGCAAATGGAAAAGAAGACTAATCAGGGCTTTCATTAATGTATGGAAAAACATTAAAGGATATGAAAATTCCATCCCGATGAGAGGCCACCGGCTCTAAATGGAGATGCCGGGGTCGAAAATGGTGTCTTCATTCTCGAAGGAGATAATTGAGGAAATGAAGGGTAAATCTGAAACAAGGGTGGGTAGAATACTGGTCATAAAATCATGAGATTTAGAAACACCCTTAAACTCTTTGGATTAATCACAATACCGCTTTAGGTTTCAAAACATTTCTTAATATCCGGAGGATCTGGTGGAGGTCGAGAATTGACGGATTCATCGTGGTGATCAAGGTAAGTTACTCATTAATTCATCGACGTAATCAGCATCTTCACACCAGGCGGAATTAAATCATCTGAACAAGGAGAATATCAATCACTTCTTTAGTGGGCTCACTATCTTCAACGGTGATAGAGATATGTGGAAGAGACTCGTTAACAATTTTGAATGAAAATATCCCTAGGAAGTTGAAAATTTTCATTAAGCACTGTCCCCATAAAGGAAACTAAGTTATTCCTCAAATTCACGTCATTCCTCGCAGGAAGTGTTAAAAAAGGTTCACCGGCGAACTCATGGATAAGAGGATCACTCTGGAGAAAAAGTAAATGAAGATATTCATTCTGTTCTGGCTCATGATCGGAGGTTCTTTGAATCGAGAATATAGGAATCATCATCACTAAGTAAATTAACAAGAAAATCTATGTCTCCTTCTTAACAAAATATCCTTCTCCAAGTTAGAAGATACTTCATATACTAGAAATCATCGATCTCATCATTATCGTCTTCAGGAGCAAAACACTCATCCTTATCGGATAGAGGAGTGTTGAGAAAGACTAGCTTATCGGAAACGTTGGAATTTTTAATCTCGACATCTTCTTGAAAATTCTCTTCATGCAAGTCCTTCTTAAGAGTTGAATCATCATTAACCCGGTGGTAACGAATCAAGAGGACAAGTTCAACGCGAACTTCACAAAATTATACTAACTTACCGGAGAAGAACTAGGAGAAGGAACATCAGAATGGATTAATAGGACTGCCCTAAACGGATCATCTTTTGAAAAAATCGATAACAAAATGGCATGAACAAGAATTCTTTTCCTTGTTTTCTCGATTTATCGGCATAGTAACAAGTTCATCTTTTCCTACTCTTAAAGTCAATTATTTTTCCTCGCTACAAATCAATTAGAGCTTTTTGCGGTTCGAAAGGAAGGGTCTTCCTAAAATAATAGGCAACACTCGGTCAGGTTCAAAATTAACCACCACAAAATCCGCAAGAAAAAGTGAAAACCCTCGACTACTAACCTACACAAACCTCGGTATGCCCACGGGTGAGAAATGGAACGGTTGGCAACTCGAGTGTCCATACGAGTAGTTTAGTCCAAAGCTTCAACTCAAGTTTCTTTTTAGATAGAATAAGGTAAAATAATAATGCTAGCTCTTAATCGGCCTAAAGCACAAGTCCTTTTGGAAGTTCTTGTAATGCACATGGGATAAGAAATTTTCCCGTAATCTTCGGAGTTATCTGGGAACATATGTCTTTATGCTAGCGGCACCTACATCATCACAGTTGTGAAAGCCTCTCCTCAAGCTTATCTTTGTTCTTAGCAACTAGCAAAACCATCTTGTTAAACTTTTGGCAAACACAAGAGCTCTATCAAACCAATCTCAAAACGAAGTTGTTTGAACATTTTCAATAACCGTCTATATAGAGCACAGGTAAATCGAGTTCTCTCACTTACATCCTCTCGGATATGGAAATTAGATGTACGAATTAGGATTAGGATCAAGATTAACGGTTTTCTTTGCTTTTGGTTTTGGAATTTCCATGAAAATGGAATCTTCTTCCCCCGGAGATGGGACATGTGCGGTATTTTCCAAATTTGGATTTTGCACTTTTTCCGTTGACGTCTCCGGGTTTTGTTCAGGTTCTTTTTGAGGTTTTGAAACATCGGGTGTAGGAACAAGAGGAATCGAAGGTTCTTCCAAAATCTTACCGCTCCTTGTAGTGATTGCATTAATTTGCTGACGAGGATTAGTTACGGTTTGACTTGGAAGAGTTCCTGAATTTGAAGTAGAGGCTGAATTTTTGAAATTATCACAAAGACTTGTCAACAAACTTGTAACATTAGCCATTTGATTCTGCAAATTTTGACCTTGATTTTGAACATTCTTCAACACCGCATCGTTTGCCTTGACGTAGTTTTCAAAATCTGTTTTCAAAACACTATTTGTTGGAGGTTGGTAAGGTAAAACTTGATTGATTGGTGGTTGATTGGTTGGTGTTTGATATGGTGGAGCTTGATAAACTTGATTTTGGTTGTTTTGACGGTTTTGATTAAAATTTCCTCCACGGTTTTGGTTGAAATTAGGATTGTTTCCTTGGTATCGGTTTTGGTTGGTTTGGACATTCGGTTGATTGAAACCCGGTGGTCTCATTTGACTTGCCAGATTGAAAGGTTGGTTTCTTTGGAGAAAATTACCAACGGCTGCGGTTTGTTGAAATTGTTGGATATTGTCTTGAAAAACAGGAAAATCGTTTCCACCTCGAGTTAACGGACAATGGTTAAAATTGTGATTCGATCCACAAGTAACACATACTTCCTCAACCGCTTTGACTGGTGCGGGAGTAGTAACGACTAAAGCTTTCATTTGATTCATCATTTGGTTCATCTTGATAGTCATCTTATCCTCGAGAGAAGCGGCTATTTGTTGCATATCGAAAGAATTATTAGAAGATGAAGAATTAGAAAGAGGAGCATCCGTACTCACTCTTGAATCATTAGCACGACTTCTGGAGTAACGAACTTTTGACTTGCTTTCAATAATCGCTAAACCTCTTAAGGCATCTTGTCTAAGAAATTACCACCTGCTGCAGAATCTAAGGCATCTTGATCGTTTGAATTCAAAGAATTGTAAAAAATATCGAGTTGTGGATGTTCCGAATAGCTTGGTGAGGACATTGACGAAGGTAGTCCTTTAAAAGTTCTGTGCTTCCATTTAAAGGCTTCGTTGGCTTTTGGTAAAGGTTATGATCTCATTTCGATAATAAAGTGGTTTTGTATGGAGGGAAGGTATTGGTTTATGAATTTTTGAAACAGGTGTCCCCGTGAGAATTGATCTTGGTGGTTCTTTGTTAAACCAATCTCGGGCTTCACCGCTCTAGAGAAAGGGAAAAGAAGCTGACCGAGGTATTCGGAACATTTGGATGTCTAACGTTTGAAGTGATCTTATAAAAAATCAAAGGTGATTTGTGGGATCTTGTCTACCCGTAAATTTGTTGCTTTGCACAAGATTGATTAAAGGTTGCTTAAGCTCGAAATTGTTAGCATTGATCGGTGGAACAACTATAGCATCTTCATACCCTTCGATAGGTGCTTGTAACATTTGGGCCATTGTTCGATTGTCGGCCATTGGAACAACGTTTTGTTCAACAATTGGATCTTCCGACCAAAATCTTTTCAACAACTGGAAGGAGTTTGTTGTTGACGACGCTTTACGAGATTGCGATACGTAGTGCGCTTTATAAAAAGAAAAACTAACAATTAAAAAGCAAGACTTTACACTAATTTTTTTTTTTTTTTAAATTTAACGGTTACACGAAAGAGACTTAAACCAAATAATCAACTACTTCACGGTAGCTCTTGAAAATTGCTTTTCAAGGTGAGCCGTACTTGGTAGAGACACAAAAGGCAAGTGTTAAATCTTTGATTACGATTTGGGGGAACCAATTGCAAGTTTCACCGCGAAATTGAAATGATAATATCTCAATAGTAGAATAATTATTTGTTGGTGTTCGGTTACCAACTGGTGAATTTTATTTTTGATTAAGACAATTTTTTTATATTTTTGATTTTTCTATTTTTTTTATCTTTTTTAATATGATAATTATACTAAAAAGAAAAAGAAAATATATATATATTTTTTTTACTTTATATATATTTTTTTATTTTTTTGGATTTTTGGATTTATGACAAAAAATTAACTTTCGAGGAAGAACAGGCTCTTTCAAACCAATTCACAAACTCGAAACGAAGAATCGTTACACAAGTCCCCGGCAACGGCCGCCAAAAACTGATTGCGGTTTTTATATACTAATATATAATATAAAATAATATTAATCCGAGTCGTAATTAGGAAAGTTACCAAGTTACCTTGGATAAAATTATCTCAAAAATATATATTAAAATATATATATAAATACGTATGTTTGAACGGGTAAGTATGATCACCCGGGCCGTTTTCCCCAACGATCATGCAATGGAAACCTCGATCTCGTTCGGAATGATTGTTTTGAAATAAGAAAAAGGTTATTTTTGATTTATTATGCTACTAAAATTAAAGCACAATTAAACAAACTAATTAACGAATTAAAAATACTATTACGAAAGTAAATAAAATGCGACATTTAGAAAACAAATACAATTTAAATCTTAAAATATAGAAAAATGGTTTTTAACTCTAAAAAGGTGCAGAAAAAAAGTAAGGACAAAAAGCCCCAATTTTCTAAAAAAACTAATTGAACCTAATTTTATTCAATTAAAACTTTAACCTAATTTTTAATAAAACTAAAAACAAGAATATTAACTTTTTTATTTAACTAAGAAAGACAGGGTAGAAACTGAAATAAAGGAAGAATAAGTGTGTGGGTGCGAATTTGGAAATTTTACACGTAGGAAAACGAATTAACCCTATACTTTGAGAAAAATACCAAACAAACCCTACGCTAACAGCTTATTTTGCTTATTGAAAAAGTGGTTTTCAGACAAAACTTAAAACTACAAAGTTACTCAACAGCTTATTCTTATACAACTTTAAATAAGACACTTCTAACTTTTTTATTAACAAGAAAAATAAGCTAGAAATTAAAGAAAATAATGGCTGTTACAGAAAGTAGCTATTTAACAAGATTTTTGGATTTTTGCTTATTTTGAGCTTAAAACTTGATGAAAGCTGAAAATAAAAGATGCTTATTAATGCCTAAGATGTGTATTAAAGGATTCTAAACTAAAATTAACCTATGCTTAACAAAACTAAAAAGAAAATTAGGTGAAACGTGCAAAGTTTTAATGAAAACGATTTAGAGCTTTTTTTAACTGGCTTAACAGCTTGTTTTTAGGAACTTAGTGCTGATATTTTGGATATAAGGTAACCTTAATTATCGAAAATCAAACTAGCTAAGGATTTGTAAAACTCTAAAAGGAAAATGAGAAAATTCAAGTGAAAAATGGCAAAAACTATGCTGATATGTTGTGCACTTGCTGGTGCAATTAGCTGCTGATGTGTTTGGCAATGAACTCAAATACAGGATAAACTTTTAGAGCTAATACCTCACTAAGTGATACTAAATGAACACAGCACAACCTTAAACTCTAAAATGCTCTTAAAGGCCTAAAACCTAAACCTCTTATAGCTAAAATTGCCCTGGTGCTGAGAATGATTTTAAAAACTCTAAACTATTAAAACTAAACTTTAACTACTAAAACCTGGTTGAACCTTGATATTAAGAATTAATGCAACTATGTGAAAGGTTTTGACACTATGATATTGACTTTAGAGTCACAGATTGCACTATAACCAAAACACTCCTTAATTTGACTGTCCATAAACCAAAATATGCACTTAAAATCTTTATAAAGCTATCAACTGTGCTTTTTATCTACTTCTATTTGTAATGGATTAATAGAGCTATTTGAAAACTAAAATGCACAGCTTATTTGAGAAATTAAGCAGGTTACTCTATGTAGCTTATTACACTAAGAAGGACAAAATTCTAGAAATGTAAAATCTAATGATAACTAAACAATTAAAACTCAAAACAGAATAAGAAGAATACTAATTAAGCATAATCAAGCATTTATGAACTCAAATAAAAGACTATAAGCAAAAGCTATACTGAAATTAAGCTAAAATGGAATAAGATCAATGGAACCTTGATGTTGTAGTCTCAGGCTACTTAGGCTACTCTATCTGAAATGCGTAGCTTAATTAATCCTAACGGCTACCTTAGCCCCTAACCAAGCTTTTTGCATAATATGCTATAACTAGCTTATTTCTTCTTGACTTGAAAAAATGCCTCAAATTATTTAAGTGATCATGCTGTTTGATTAAAAGTGATTAAAATGATGAAATGAATGCTTAAAAACAAAGTTTGACTACAATTGAGCTTTTTAAAAGCAATAAGCTCAAACGAGCTTATTTAGAGCTTATTTGATGAATTCGACTTCAAACTGAAAACAAAAGATTATTAAATGTGTAAATCGACTTGTATTACTGAATTAAAGAAGTACAAGTTAAAAAGAAACGATTACAAGAGCTTAAAAGCTTAATTGCTAAAAGTGAACATAGAATTGCTTAAAAACGGACAATTACAAAGTAAACTTGTTTTAAAAAACAAATCAAAAAACTAATAATGATGTCTTAGGGCTGCTATTTATAGAGGAGAGGTGAAGAGAGGGAAGGTTTTCTAGAATAGTCCTTTAAATCTCATCCGTTGATCATTTGTGAGTAAATTGTGGCCGTTGGATGAGTTTGGTGAGGTGGCCTAGTCAATAGGGTGTTTACACGTGTTGGCTTGTGATTGGTGAAGGTGTATGAACGAGTTTTATTGTTTAAAAAGGAGCGGGGGTGGGTAAAAACGAGATTGGGTTGTGGGAAGAATTGGCGGGAAAAGTTGTTAGAGTTGGTTGAGCTGTTAGTTTGTTGCGAGAAAGGCGGTTCTGTTTTAAAACTTTGGATAATTGGCACAATTGGTCCCCGTCTTTGCTTCCGCCCAAATGTAGAGTAAAAAGCGTTTGGAGAATTTTATGAGATGTGCAAATCAGCCCTTGTGTTTGTTTTCTTCTCTTTTCTTCCTTTATTAAAGCACTTTTCCTCTTGGTAACTTTTGGCCCTTTGAAACTTCTATTTCCACATAAGCCTCTAATCTTTGAACACTTGACAACTTTGGCCCCTATTTGACTTGTAATTTGACTTTTGACTTCCTTTATTTCTTTCTTTGACTGTGTCGGGCTGATCCGGCCTGGTGTCTCTGGCTGATTTCTCATCTCTGCTCTTGTCTCTTTGTCTTTTCCCGTTTTTGTTGATTTGATCGTTTTAGCTTCTTTTTGGTCTTTTCAATCCTTTCCTGCAAATTAGACACAAAAGCACACATTTTCTATTCTTTTGTTTTTTTGCTTTTATTGGTTTTATTAGGCAAAATCCCGGGAAAATTAGTATACAATTAAGCAAATATCATTCACATTTTCTCTCTTGAAAATCTTTTCTAAAAAGTTTTTTGAACCCGGAATCAAAAATGCTACGGTATATCTTTCATCCTTAGTTTGGGGAGGTTTCCACCTTTTGGAATTTCTTCACCCCTACTATTATCCTCCATAATGAACCTAGTTTGGGGAAAGAGTCAAGCGAAGGGGACTCTATAATAAACAAGCGCTTCGTGGGAGGCACCCCATGCTTATCCTTTTTATCTTCTTTTTATTTTTTCTTTTTGTTTCCCCAAGGACAAATCAATTCGGGGTCAAGTATAGCTTGTACTTGGTTAACAAAAACTAAGCCGTTTTCGTTTTGAGCTAACAATGTAAAAGATGAGAGGAAGCTTGTTCTCTTTCGTTCTTGTTGGTTGTTTGTGCTTATTTGTCTAGGTTTTCCGGATTTTGGAAGATTCATGGTTCAATATTGTGGAAGAACAAAGCAATGCCCACAATTTCCATTGATGATCTCCAATCTTCTCTTCATAAAGTGGGAAATCTCTTATCCTTGTCTTTATCGAACTAACATCTCTTTTCTTTTGCATGGTCCTTAGAATTTTTGTTTTAAAGATTCCTTTGACCCTTATTTTTTAACTTTGTGGACAATAGTTTCATTTTAGTTTGGGGAAGGATATTCTTCGATATTGACTTGGCACTTCACGCAAACTTTGTTTTGAACCTTTTTGAATTACATTTTGTGAAATAATGGAAAAATTTTAAATTGTTTGCTTACAAAAGTAAGCTCAAAAGAGGCTTTAGTTTGGAGGAAAAAAAACACACTTTTGGTAATCTCGTGGTGAGAAATAGGAGTTTAATTTTGACTTGACCGGGTGAAAAATGCCTAGCTAGTTCTTTAACCTACCTTTTGTGGGGCCAAGCTTTCACAAATCCTATTGCATTGGATTTTAAAAATGTGAAGAACAAGAGATGATGTAGTTAAATATAAGTGTATTTGTTTAAGCAAGGTTTATTTGGAAAACCTAAAGCTTATATGAATGATTTGTGTCTTTTTACTCCTAAGTCTTAATAACACTTTAATCATACGTGTCTTTTAATTTAACTCGTCAAACCAATGTCTTTAGAAAAAGTCTGACATTTTTGAAAAAAGAATTCATTTTAATTTTTAAGTATGATTTTTGGTTTCAATTAATAAGTTGATTTCCTAAATGAAAATTTTTCCAATTCATCAAAAATTAATAATTATAAAAAGAATTTGCCAATGAAGCCTGTCTAATGCAAAAGCATTATTTTTTCGTACCAATGGGCATTCGCAAAAATAGAATAATTAAAGTATATATAGTTTTATATCGTTGGGTTTCCATGTTAGTGTGAGCTCGGATTGGGGTGCAACTAAGGATTTTAAACTATGGTACGTGGATCAAAGGTTCGTAGGCATTCATCACTAGGGAAGACGCGGCCTAGGTGATTGATGGCAACTAAGGGACTTTGGATTCTAGAGGCTTTGTAAAAGGTGTTGTCGCGATAACCCATAAACGTTTAGTAGCGGAATCGGGTGTCGAACTAAGAACACCGGTTGTTGATGCGATATCCTACTTGGGAGAAAGGCCTAAGTAGGGGTTCGAACTAAGAACAACATTCCTATTGTGAAAAAAAAATTATAGTATATGGAAAATAAAAGAATGGTTTAAAATTTCATTTTCTCAAATCAATTTATAAGTTTTGTTTCCGAATCTCTTTTAGCTTTGAGGTGAGGTTTATCTATGTTATTAACATTTAAGCTCACAAGGCATGAGTTGTAAGCATAGATGCGATTTCAACTATGAGATTAATTGATCTATGGTTGAGTTAAAGATGTCACACATCTTAATCATTAATTTATTCTTGGGAGTGAAAAGTTCACAAGTTGTAAGTATAAGAGCTTAATCATTTGGACTTATATTGACAATGATCTTGTTTAATAGCTTTGTTTAGTCTAGTGAAAAGTCAGGGAAGACGAATTTTCCTCTTTTGTGCTCTATTAATCGGGAGTAGCCTATTTCAATGAGCCTAAAAAGTTGCAAAGTGGCAATGATTGCCATTATGTGTTTCCAAGAGATTAATTGTTAGAAAAAGCTTAAGTGTTTAAAAGGTGATTCATAAAGGGATAACAAGGCATTTTGAAACTGTTAGTTTACAAAGTGTACACTTGATAAAATTGCGTGAGGACACGGCAATCCTTTAGTTTGGGGAATTTTGATAAATGCTTAATTGTATATATTAAATACCCGGGATTTTGCCAAATAAAAGCCAGAAAATGCCAAAAGAATAGAAAAATGTGTGTTTTTGTTTTTTTTTTTGGGGGGTTCTATTGATGCAGGAATGGCATTATAAAGACAAAAGTGAGCAAAAACAGCCAAAGACCGACAAGAAACGGAAAAGACAAGACAAGAGAGAGATTTGAAAAGATTAAAGCCGGATCAGCCCGATACAAGTCAATGAAGACCCAAATGAAAGTCAAGGATCAATAGTGACAAGTTTTCAAAGTACAAGGGTTCATTTGGATGATTAAAAAGTCAAAGGGCTAAAGTTGTAAAAGGTGGAAAGTTTGTTTGTAAAGGAGGACAATGAAGTAGAAACAAGGGGCCAGAATTGCAATTTTCCGGAAAGCTTATTTTTTTACACTACAATGGTGGGATTAAAACTCAAGGACCATTTATGTCAATAGGGGAAAGATTTAAAACCATACGCGGCTTAAACCTTCCCAACCACTTCCCAACAGACTTTCCCGCCAAATTTCATCACAAACCCAATTTGCCAAAAACTCTTCCCCGCTCCTCTATACTTCAATCAACCTCGTATTAAATCACCTCTACATCACCTAGCCCACGTGTCAACTTTCTATTGGCCCGAACACCTCACGTTTTGAATCCAACGGCCATAAATCAAGGAGAAATGATCCAAGGGCTAAGAAGGAGTGTGTGTCTCATCCTTTCATCATCATTTCAGCTATAAATAGGGCACTTAGGGTTCATTTTAAAGTTAGTTAGTTAATTTTCAGCTTTACTTGTAATTTTCCCTTTTTAAGCTTTTGTTACTATTCATCATTTTCAATTAAGTTCAAGCTTTGAATTTCAGTTGTATTACTTTTTACTTTACTTGTACTCTTCATTAATAAGCAATAAAAGCCAGTATTGTTGTGTTTGTTCTTAAGTTTTCAAATCATAAGTCATTTTTAAGCAATAAGCTTGTAATAAGCTCTTTGTAGCTTATTGAGTTTTCTTAAGTTCTCAAGTTGTCCAAAAGTTATAAGAATCTTTTTAATACTGTTTTAGTCAATTTTAGTTCATAATTGTTCATTTGATTTCAAATTGGAAGCAACAAGGAGAGTAATAAGCTAATATTAGCTTATTGAGCTTATAGCTCAGGTTTTAGAGGCTAGGAGCCATTAGGCTTTGATTTGTAAGCCACTCACTCAGATAGAGTGGCTAAGTGCTGAGACTACAACTTCAGGTTTTACTTTCTATATCTCACTTTAGTATATACATAGCTTAATCAAATTGCTTATAATTGATTTTGTGTTAGCTTAATCCTACTCTATGTTGTGTAGATAGCTTAGAGATTCAAAAGATGTTAAGCTTTGTAGCTAGAATTTTATAGTCTCATTTTTACTTTAATTCTGCCAAAATATTATAATAAGCTAGCTGATAAACTAGTGTAATTTCATTAATAAGCTGTAGGATTTATTGCTCAAATAGCTTAAGTAGGTGAATTTTAGTGTGAGTAGATAAAAGGTTTTAGCTGTTTTAGAATTAAAATAGATTTTAAGTACACTATAGTTTAGACAGTTTTAATAAGAGAGTGTTTGGTTTAAGCTATATTTGACTCTAAAAGTCAACCAAACTCTGTCATAGCACTTTACCTAGTTGAGTTTAACAAAGTAATGGAGTTTTAAACAGGTTTTAGAAGTTAGTTTGTTGAAATAAATGATTTAGAGTTTAAAATTTCCTTTCTAGCACCAGGGGAGTTTTAAGTGGGAAGTGAATTTAGATTTTAGTGTCTCTTAGAATTCTAATGTTCAAGAATGGTTTATAGAGGTTGAGTAATACTTAGTGAGTAGGATTAGAGAGTTCTAATCTCAAAGATTTAGACTGCAAGTGAGTTTTTAGGTTAATTGCATCAGCAACATCAGTTACTGCTGATGTTGCTCATTCATTTTCTAATTTGTTTTTAGCTTTTATAATTAGGAGTTAGAGTTTAAAATTGAGCATATCAATAGTACTCCAGTAGCTTAATTTAGGTAATCACTTGATTTTCATATTAAGCTCTTAAACTAGCTTATTTTTCCTTACAAAAGTTGAATAGCAGCACTTTAGAATTCTAGCTTATTTCCTCTAAACTTTTCATTTCTAGTTATTATTTCAAAAATCCTTTTATCTAGGCTTGTTCATAGTCCATAGGTTAGCTTAATTCTAAAAATTCAGCTTCTAAGATTTAGTAATAAGCTAGATAGCTTATTAAGTTTAGCTTAAATTTAGTGAATAAGCTGAGTTTTAGAATTTTAAGTTCAAATTTCTTGTTATTCTTGTTAACACTTAGCTTATTTCTTCTTAGACATCTCTAGTACACATCATAAGCATCTAGTAGCATCTTTTATTTTTAACTTTCATCTAGAAATAAGCTAGATTTAAGCTAAAGTTTGAAAAATCTAGTTACTGTAACAGAATCAAAAATGCTTATTTTCTAGCTTATTGAGTTGATAAAAGTCAAAAGTGTCTTTATTAAAGTTGTAGAGTATAAGCTCCTTAATAACTTTGTAGTTTTAAGTTTTTGCTTATTTTCACTTTTTAATAAGCCAAAAATAAGCCAAGTCGTAGGGTCTGTTTTGTAAATTGTCCATAGTTTAGGGGTATACGTTTTAACTGTAGTGTAAAATTCCAGTAGTTTGCCCGCCTACCCTTTTCTTTCTTTTATTACATTTCCTACCCTGCCTTTTGTTAAATAAATAAAATAGTTTTAATTTTTTTTTGAATTTAGTTTAAATAAAATTAGGTTTAGTTTTAATTGATAAAATTAGAGCTCAATTAGGGTATAAAAATTAGGGTTTTTTATGCCATTCGATTTCTGCACCTTTCTAGTTTATAAAAACATTTTTTTCTTATTTTTCCAGTTTAATTTGTATTTTCTAGGAATTAAAATAGATTTTAGTAATTCTTTTTTCTTAAATAATTCATAGAGAATAGAAAAATAGTTAAAAAAATTCAATTCTTTTTGAGATAATTTTCTTTTTAAATCTAGTATTTTTGAAAAATAAAAGTAAAATTTTAGTGATAATTTTTAGAAAAAGTTTATTTTTAGTAATTCATTTTTCTTAGAAAATTCATAAAAAATACAAAAATAGTTAAAAAATTCTAATTCTTTTTCCTAAAATTTTCTTTTTAAATTTGTGATTTTTAGGCATTAAATTTGTTATTAGAAGTGACTTTAGAAATTTAAATCACGTTTTAGCTTACGTTTTAATTCACATTGTTAATTTTTGCGTTGCTAGTTAATTGACTTTTTGATTTTCTTTATCGTTTCTATAGTTTATTGTGCTATTAAATTTGTAGTAATTCAAAAGCTAAAAAATATTTTAACCATTCTTAACTCGAATCCGAATTTATCTCCAAATCTCAATATCCGACTTCTTACGAGGAATTTACGGACACGGGTTATTATTTACTTTTCCTAAGTGATTAATTACTTACGGTATCTTGGTTAGTGAAAGTTTGCACTATAGAGATATATACTATACTTATCACATGAAACCAATCAACCACTACATTTGATTAATCGAAGCGTCACACAAATCATTCCTCAAAGTCTAGAAAGCCTCTTCTCGTTCTGCGCCTTAATCATACTTATGATTCCTCTTAGTTAGGGAAGTAATGGGTTTAACAATCTTAGAAAAGTTTGCGATGAAACGTAGGGCAGGTAACTGCCAATCCTAAGAATAATCATATCTCGGATGATGTCGTAGGTACTTCCTAATTCTTCACTGCCTCACACTAGTAACCTTAGCATACAACTTCTCCTTCCTCAGTAATTCCAACTTTAACTTCAAATGAACTCCGTGCTCCTATTCTTAACAAACAACAATGGTGCATCCCCACGAAAAATGACTAGGTCGTATGAAACCCTTGTCATGCAACTCTCAAAGTTGTTCAGACAATTATTGCATTTCTAAGGGTGCTAGACGATATGGAGACTTCACAACTGGCGTCGCTCCAGGAACTAAGTCTACGCGGAAACCAATTGTCATTGCGGGTGGTCTATTGACAAGTCTTTCGGATTTTTTTTGTTGTGAGTCATAAATTCCATTTGAAAGTAAGTTTGTTGTAGTTGATACCATATTGTTTAGGTGTTAAAAACTTCTTTTAAAAATAAATTATATAAATAAAATGCAACACGTTTTTTTTTCAAAATCATCTTTTGATTTCTTTTATGAAAACCATAATTAAAATAAGTTTATGAAAATTTTATTTAAATTTATTTTTACACTTAAAATTATTTGCATTATTAACTAAGGTGATTCTATTGTTTTAAAATGATTGGTATAAGGTTATGAGGGAAAGTTTCCTTGGGTAAAAATCGGTTTTGGTACAAAGGTTCTTAATCTTTTAATTAATGGGTCGTGGTACGTGGTATTATTCGTTGGGGGTGTTTCTAGCAATCGTTGATGCGTTTGTTAGGTCGGAGGTTCGTTCTTCTTGTTGACGTTTACATTCGGTTGATTTTTTTTTCTTTTTGGAATCGTGTGATTTTTGGGTCCATACCAATTGGTGCATGTGAAGTTTGAAATTTCCTCATGGCGTGGTGCTAGAGTTGATGTTAGGACGTATCTTCTGGGTGGTGCGATTGATGGTAGCGAAGCGAATGGAATTATTCGCGATCCCAAGTTGGAATTAGAGAGTTCTCGTTTTACTTTTGATTTAGTACCTCTTAGTTATGAGAGTGTTGATGTAGTCGTAGGAGAGAATTGGTTGTTGAGACATAAGGCTGAGATGGTATGCCACGAGAAGGTAGTTAAAATGCCTCGGTAATTTGGAGAGTGCTTAAGGTTCATAGATAAAATGAACTAAAAAGGATACGAGGTCTCGTAGGAGTAACAAGGAAGATGAGTTAAGATTATGTGATATCTTTGTAGTATGTTAGCCCTCTAATGTGTTCCTAAGGAATTAGTAGGTTTTACCCCTCGTCGTAGAATGGGATTTCGTATGGAATTAGTACAAGGAGCGACGCCGATTTGCGAAGGCTCATGTCGTTTGACATCTTTAGAAAGGCAAGAGGTGTGGAATGATTGCAGGAGTTGCAAGGCGAGGGTTGGTTCGAATGGTAACTTGTTGTGGGAAGCGTCTGTATTGCTTGGTAGGAAGAAATGTGGGTAGTTTGGAATGTGCATAGATTATCTTGAGAAGAATGAGATAGAAAATTCGTATGTGATGTCACCAATGGAGGGTGTACAAGGATGATGTAGCCAAGACTGTTTTAGGATGCGTAATGGACACATTAAAGTTTACGGCTATGCCTTTTAGGTTAACCAATGCACCAGCGGTTTTCATAGAGTTAATGAGCCAGGTATGCATGGTCGTATATAGACAAGCTTGTTTAAGTATGTATATATACAGACCCATATTTTAAATGGCCCGAAGTCTAAGGAGGAGTACGAGTCGCATGTGAAGATGATCGTGGAGTCACTGAAGGGAAGATATGTGTACGTGATGTTTTCCACAACGTGGAAGTTGAGGCAAAAAGGAAGCTATCTGATGTAGAAGGAATCAAATGGGTATTGAGCGATTTGGCATACCAGAAGGAGCAGACGATTTCATAGTATATTATGACGCGCAAAGCAAGGATTTGAAAGCATGCTTGGCAAAAGGGAGAAGGTGATTGCTTGTACGTCGCGACAACTGAAGGTTCTAATGAAGGATTGCATGACTAACGTGGCAGGTTTTACCTTATAATGCTAGAGGCATTAAGTGAACGAGACATGGAGAGTAATCTATACGGATCATGAATGTCTCAAATACACTTTCAATCTGAAGGATTGAACATGAGGCAAAGGTGATGGAGGGATGTTTATTTAGTGAGTTTGATTTTGAGGCCAAGTACCATCTGGGAAAGGCAAGTGTAGATGTTGTACCGTGGAGTAAGAAGAAGGAGTAAAAGCCAAGATGAGTTCGAGATGATGTACGAGATCCCGATCTAGGTTTGAGGAAAAGGGGGGTGGGGGGGATTGTTTTTTTTTTGGTGGCATATGATAAGATGTCCAAAGCAAAGAACGCGTCAACATGAGATGTTGCGTGGCTTGGACCAACGAGTGTGAAAAGAGATGGAGAGTGGTTCATATTGGTTAGACAAGGTTCGGATCTCCATTTGGAGAGATGTAAGGACCTTGGCTATTGAAGAGGCGTATACGACAAAGTATTCTATCCATCTTGGAGCGGATACGATGGTGTGGGTTTTTAGGTATAAAAATCGATGTTGAGTTATAAAGAAGGATATAGTTGTTAGTTGCGTTGTAAGTATTTTTTAAAAGGGGGGGGGGCAATATTCTGAAGTAGAAGTTAAGTATCAAAGGGTCTGTAGGATGTTGCTTACAACCTGAGTTTACTCCGAGTATAGAATGTGGGAATGGATAACTAGGATATCTGTTGTCATGTTTACAAGTGTGTGTGTGGATCGATGTGATTTGGGTGTAGTCAAGGGATGACTAAGTCACCTATTCATTGCTTTGCTTAGGACATGTATGGTGATTTTAGAGGTAATGGAATACTCACTTTTGTGAGATGAGTTTTCCTAGGTAGGGATTATCACTCGAGTATGGATGGTTTCATTTGAATATGGTAGGGAAAGGATGTTAGGTTACATTTTATGGGCCGTAACTGGAGAGAGTGAGTTGAATGGATCGAATTTGTTTAAGAAACAACCAACAAGATAGTGGTAATACAGGAAAGGCTTGAGGCAGCCAAATTGTCGTAAGAGTTAGCTTGGTAGTAGTGGGAAACTTTTGAATTAATGCTGGTAGGTTATGGGTGGTGAACGGTTCACCTTGGAGTAGGTGTTGTTTGTTGGAAAGGAAGTCACGGTTTAGATCCGAGTTATTGTAGGCCATTTGTGATCCTTAGATGGGATTGGGCCTTTTGGTCGGTTGGAATTTCTGTCATATAAGCTGAGTATAATAAATTGGATTGGGAGGTGCTTGAAGTTGAGTTATTAAACCTGAATTTGCGTGGATTCTTTAGATACGTTGAGCTTTGTAACATCTTATATCTTAATTTCAAGACAATTCTTGTTTGATAAGTTGTGAGGTTAAGATATAAAACACGTTGTTACAACAACTTAAGGGTTTTGATGAGTTTTCTCAATGACGAGCGAGGTTCATGTAGCGGGATGCTTCTTTTTGTTTGGGGTTGTTGTGTTGCTAATTGCACCCTTATGGGGGTAAGCAAAGTCATTAGCAGTTGGATTCGGATTGTGGAAGTTGGTCGAGATTAGGGTTGACAAGACTTTTAGTTTTGTCAAGGAACCTGTAGAGATTGTGGACCGAGAGGTCATGAGTAAAGGCGGAGTATGATAGCATTAGTGAAAGTTCATTGGGATTCGAAGCGTGGTCCTGAGCTTACTTAGGAATGCAAGGATCAAATGAGGTCTAAGTGTCCTCAGTTGTTTGTCGATAGTGCTAATGCCTCGAGTAGTTAAATCTCGGACGATGATTTTTCAAGCTGGGGATACTGTGACAACCGTGGCTTGAGCAGGTTGGCCAAACCGTAGTGTTGACCTAAATATCTGTTCTATAAGTATGGGTTATGTGTTATATGTGTTTATACGTGTCTTATGTGTTTTTGTGGGTTATGTGAGATTTGATAATCAATCCATTGAGCGTGATCGTCTCATTGGGATTGGATTTGTGTTGGATTACAATCCTCACTAATACAGGTGAAAAATTCAAGGCAAAAACGACCATGGGTAAGGAAAACATGAAGGAGCCGGTTCCTCATGACTTACTAGTTGTTCAAACTTATGTACCACTCACGTCACTTCTAGGTAGCCCTTACAGAAATCACGAAACTATTTGCGCAAGTGGAATTCCTGAGGAAATTCAAGAGGATGATGGGGACATGAATGACAGTTGTGATATTACGGTCGAGGATGTAGAAAAGGTTAGGAAAATACTCACACCTTCCATATACACTTTACCAAACCTTGAACCAATAGTGCAACCATATATGCCACTAGGAGTAGTCTGTCATAAGGCAAAAGTTGTAAGGGAAGAGGAACATGATTATGATATTCCTCTACAAGATCACGTAATGCAACCTTTGACCCCTCAATCAGTTCACATCACACCGCCCGATAACGATTATGTAGCACCGACTACTAATCTTATTTTGAACAAGCATTTAAACGAGTCCAGGGAGGAGTTTGCTGACCCTGTTAATGATTTAAAGGAGCTCTTAAAGACATATGATTTTAAGACCTTCATTAGGAAATTACTACACCAATTAAGCCAATTATCACACGAAACCGGTAAGGAAAAAAGGGAAATAAAATCTCATCAGCAGTATGGCTTTAATTTATCATTTCCCTACCTAGTAGCAAATTTACACCCTCATGGTATTCACTGCTACTCTCACTCGCACTTGATTTCAAGTGAGGGGAGGAACACCCTATTACTTGGCAAATAAGAGTGGAGTCAAGCTCGTGACTCAAACAAAAACAAGCACTTCGTGGGAGGCACCCCATGCTTATCTTTGTAACTATGTTTTGGTTAATTTTAAATTATGCATTTAGTTGGTTTTGTGTTTCTAACTTGGTTTTGCAGGTTCCCACTTCAAGGGGATGGAATTCGAGGTCTCCACGACTCGTTTTATGTGGTAAAGTGGGTGCTGTAATACAGAAAGTTACGGCGTAACTATAAAGGTTACGACGTAATTAATATTGTTACGGCGTAATGTTTCATATGATTACGCCGTAACCAGTTTTAATAATTTTTCAAATTTTACAAACCACATTATTACGGCGTAACTCATTCAATGGTTACGCCGTAATCCCTTCCTGCTAATCTTAAAATGTTTTAAATTTTTACAAAACCGTGTATTATTGGTAAATGAACTTTGTGGGTATGTTCTCTGGAAACCCTCACGAGACTTCACTCGTCCACTTGGGCCACCAAGTGGTTTAAAAGGCTTGTTGCATATGCTAAATGCAACCGTGATTCTTACAAAAGTGAGTTAGGATTGTATTTCTATCTTGTACATTTTGGTATCTTTCTTTTTTCTGGATTTATGCTTTTGGTGTTAGTTTTCTTGCAACTATACAGGTTGAAGTGTGTGGAGTAATACTAGGACGAAGCTTGGCTACAGGAAAGCTTTTCAAAATCGGATCAGTTGGATACCATGTCGATGATGATGTTGGGACGATTTGTAATGATGGATGTTGCTCGAGGAAGCAGACTTGAAGCATGGCTTAGAGCATACTGTCTCTTCATCATACCGAGCAAATCTAGGGGAGTCTTTCGTTCTAATTCTACTCTTATCTTTAATTTCCATTTCCTTAATGTATAATATGGACATTGTACAAACCAAGTGGGGGGATGGGAGTAGAATTATCACTTGACCTATATTTAACTTAGATTTTTTTTAGTTTTCTTTGAAAATTGTGCCAATTTAAAAAAAAACATTGACACATTTTTCTTACTAAATTAGAATTAATCTTTGCCGAGCGCACTATACCCTTTATTCCAATTGGTGAGATTAAACCTATTATTCCATTTTCATCTATTATACATAAATCCACCAAATATATGAGTGTGCCGATAGTATTTTATACTTTAGAACTTGGCATGTACATCATTTTAAGACCTAATTGATTAGCTGGAATAGACAGTTTGAAAAGGTAACATCTTAGGAATTCACCCATACAGCCTATATGTGTGTGTTTATCGACTTGTTACACTGACTTGTCGACCTCCCCGTGTAAAACCCCTTGTTTGCACTCAATTTTAGAGCAAGATACCCCTAGATCACCTTGTTAAGCCAATCCGTGTTTAAACCCTTTATGTAGCGTTACACCCTTTCGCCTTAGCCAACCGTGTAGTCTAAAATTTTCTTTGTGTTGAAGTAGCTGACTACTTAAGTCTATTAGTTCAGTGAAATGGGTTCGGAAATTTTGTGCGATCGTAAAAAACCTATCATTAAAGATCTATGAAGACCCCCTTGTTTTATCACTTTCGATATTGTTCATCTCAAGTAGGGGAATGTGTGTTATGTATCATATGTTGCAAAGGAAATAATTAAAGATATAAACCTCTGTATCATATGTATATATATGTGAGTTCATAATGTAAAGATGGTGCAACTATAAGCCATCTATGTGCTAAAAAGATGTAAAGGTGGTGCAACTATAAGTCACCTGTATGATTGTGAAAAATGAAGCTAGTAGCCTATTATTATGGATCAGATTTTTGGACGTAAATACTTGGGCTTATGGATGGACGGTAGTTGGTTATGAAAACCTTAGACTATTAAAGACTATTTGTTTTGTGTATTTTATTTAACACTAATTAATGTGTATCCCATGTCTTATCCTACCCTATATCATTCTGCATCCTAACCCTTGGTTTTGCTCGAATGAGGGATTTGAATGCAATCATGTATGTCTATTCCATCGTTATAGATGTGTATATGTGATTTTGGCGCCCTCGTTGGTGTAACGCTTTTAGTAAAGATTGCAGGATGATTTACCCTGTTTAAACCTGTGTCTCACCTTTGTTGCCTTCAAGACTGTTTAGACTCTAATTCTAGCTGGTGGAGTTTTGTGTACTTTTCAAGCCTATGATAGAATACATGCTATGACAGTGCAATTGAGTGATCACCCTGATGTGTGCCTAAACACACATCATTTGTACCCCGTAAAACACTATTAAATGGACTAAAAACATGAAATATGCTTAATATTATTGCAAATATGTTTGGTTTGTGTTTTTATGTCTTGTAGGTAAAAGGATTGAAAACTAAGCAAAAAACGGGTATTTTCGGGTTTGTCTCGATCAAGAGTGCTTATTAGTCAAAATCAAGATGAAGTCGTGAAAATTCCCCGAGCATGCCATTAGAAAGAGCGCGAGTAAACGAGTCCAACGGTGCCTTCGGATTTTATTGAGCTAGCCCGTAACCCACTTAACGGGCCGGGCCAACCCATGTTAATTATCAAGCCCAAAATAAAATGTGTTATAAAGATTTGAGTGACGTCAGCATGACATCATCCGCACATGCCCAAGAATTAAATCCCAACTTCACACGTGACCGAGCATTAAGGATTGAGGGGCGAGTCATGTCAGGCCACGTGTCCAAGCAAAGTTATACTCATTCTCAATTCAAATTGCAATGCGAAAATGATCCAACTGTCTAAATTTGCTGCGTTAATAATAAGCAGATAAAAGGTACACGTGTCGCTAGCTCACCGGTTGGATTCCCCCTGCAAATTCCACGATCCGAGGACACCCATTTGAAGGCCAATGATTGGCTACTTATTACCCTAACGATTGGACCAATTTTACAAAACTACACCTTCTCCCCCTATAAAACACAACCCGCTCCCCTCTTGTTGGGGACATTAGGAAATTTAGTTTTTAGATTTACTTTTTCATGTTTTAGCTTATTTTCATTTAGTGTTAGCTTATTCTGATTTTCTGGGCTTATTGTACTAGCTTAATTCATCAGCTTATTGAGATATTGTAATAAATATGGTTTGAGCTTAATGGAAATCGTTGTTTGCTTATTATTAGCTTATTCGTTTGATTTTCTTATTCTTCGCAAGTTGCTTATTAAATAAGCTGAGTTCTCGTGCTTATTCCCTTAGCTTATTATTCTCAAAGCTCTTTAAAAGCTTACAGATCGATTCCTAAAATCTCTCTAAAGCTTATTCGATTCAATCTTATTTGTTTTAAAGGACGTTTCGAATAATAAGCTCTAATAAGCTCGGATCTAGCTTATTTTCGTGCTTATTTTGCTTTAGTGCTTTTAGAAGCTCTTGTTATCTGATAAAATAAGCTTCTAAATAGCTTATTTGAATTCACTTGAGCTTATATCGTGTAGATTAAATTTTTGTTAGTTTATGTGCTTATTTGGCTTGAGATTTAAGTAGTTTAAGTGCTTGTGCTGTTTTCAATTGCTTATTAAATGTCGTAAACTCGGTGCGCTAAAAATACTAATCACAAATTCTTACTAGTGCTTATTAAGAATTCGATTAGGTTTGCTAGAGTATTAGAGCTTATTTAGGATTATAAAATAGTTTTTTTTCATTTTGCTTATTATTCGGTAAAAGCTTTTTATGTTTAAGTTCTTGTTTAGCTTGATAGAAATAGTTGCTTATTTCGTTTTGCTTAATTGGTCCTGATTGTCGTAGCTAATTCAGTTTTATTTGGGCTTATTTGATTAGAATTGTAGCTTATTAGTTTCCTAGTTCTATTTTTCCTTCTAAATTGTCTGAGTTGGGCTGCGTTTGGTTTTCTCTCTTGGGCTTGTTTATCACTAGTAGGCTGAGTTGGGTTTAGTTCAATTTGGTCCTCGCCAGTTAGATAAATTTGGCTTCCGTTTGTATAGTATAGGGCTGCATTTGGTTTGTAGAATTTAGCTTTGGGCCAATTGTTTATAAAAGATCAGTTTGAGTGAAATTTGCAAAGTGAAATTGTAATATAACTGTTAGTTTGTTAACAGTTTTATTTGTTATGTGTTGCTTTTGGTACCGGTCAACTCATGAGGCGCGGAGCTTGCGGGTTTAATAAGCTAGATAGAATTTAAATATTTTCTTTAGCTTATTAAATCGGGTGTTATCATTTAATTGCGGCTCTTCAATTCGGTCCATTTTCTATCTTATTTCAATACATTAGTGTAGCTTAGTTTAAAATATTTAGCTTTGTTTATTTGATCATTATGCGTAGCGAGTAGTTTTATTAGTGCTTGTTAAGTGATATTGTGAATTGGAAATTAAGTGTGGATTTAATAAAGGTTTAGTTGATTAATAATCTTCGATTATTTAGATTTGTAGTTTGAATGTTTTAAAGGGCAAAATCCAGAAAAATAGTCAAACTACACATCTAGTAATTAATATCTTTTTAAGAGATCTTTTGTCAAAATAAACCAACGTTGTGAGATAATTATCTTTTCTAAGGAAATTAATTCGTTAAGTAAAACTTTAATTCACACTTAATAAACTTTTCACGTCACTTAGCAAGCATTTTCGTCTTATAAATCTTTTAGTTCATTTTAGCTTAATTCTCGTAGTTTAATTGTTTAGTATAATTCTAGTATTAATATTAGTATAATTTTTAGTATTAAATATAGTTTTCTAAAAAGTATTTTAATTTCTAAAACCAAAAATCTTAAAAGATAATCAAGCATTTTTCTTCAAAACATTAACATGGATTTCAATTCCTCTCACCGTGAAAACGACACTCGGAAGATAGACTATTACTTTTTCTAAAGTAATTTTCTTATCTAACGGGATATACTATATATTATTACGACACGCGTTGGACGTTTATCACACCCCGAATAAATGAAACACTTAGACTAGATTGAGAGTTGAGTGATTTTTGATCCCCATTTTCGTGAGGTGTTCGACTTTGATGTTTCTAACATAAGTAAATGATACATTCACTTCTCTAAGTTAAAATAGGGAAACTTTTTATAAGTTATTCTAAACGGTTCTACTTGAGGGCAAGTAGAAGTCAAGTGGGGGGATATTTAATAACATCAAATAGTTAATACTTTTTAGCATCAAATTCCCTACGAAAATGCTTGTAAATATGTTATAAATGTCTGAAAACACTACTTAATTGCCTATATTTAGTTTTCAGGAGCAAAGCAAGCATTTGAGCAAAAGACGAATGATTTGGACATGGAATTCAAGAAGTTATGATATTCAAGACTTTTACGGCTTAACCTTCCCGCACGAGTTATGTCGTAATCAAGATTAACGAAGAAATGACTAAGTATCAGTTGTTACGGTTGTTACGGCGTAACCTTACCACAACCTTTACGCCGTAACGTATAAAATATAAAGGAAGCTGAAGTATCCGAGTCAGCATTACGGCGTAACCATGGCGATACAGTTACGCCGTAACATCAGTTAAGCCTGGAGAATGGGAAACCACATTAGCATTGTTATGGCGAGTCGCAGAATTGACCAACTGAGAATAGATTGTGTCCTAGTCCTTCCACATAATAAACCCTTAAAACTATGACATTTCCAATATGATAATCACCATACCCCATAATCTTCGCAACTTGGTCGTTACCGAATTTGACAGTACCAAGAAATTTATGAACGAAATTGGTGGGCTGAGAGCGATCTCCGATCATGTGCTTGGAGCATCCGGAGTCCAAATACCACAAAATAATTTAGACAACCTGCAGTATATAAGAGAAGAAGAAGATGGAGCAACTGAAGAATCGGATCCCCGAGATGTACCGGGTTCCATTCTGTTAGCAGTCATAAATTTTGCAACCTTAGGTTTGCTATTTTGAACAGACTTAGGTACTTTAGGTCTCCTGGTATATACTCTAGTTACTACATGTTTTGGTGCAACTACTTCAAGAGGAATGGGAACCCTAAGAGGCACTTTATTAGTGGCGGCAATCCTAGTTAAAGGGCATGCATTTCTAACTAAATTAAAGGTCATTCTTGTGGGTCTCCATTGATATCCAATTTTAGTAAACACTTTTCCTGCAGGTTTCCATTCTTTCCCCTTTTTATTTTTCTGATAACGCTCAAATTGAGTATGTTTTGGGAGCGCTATTCATACTTTTGTATTAATTATTTGGTCAATTACCTATGGTTTTATTACTCGATTATGTCGAAATATGCTTTTTAGTGTAATTGCAGCAAAATACAAGAAAACAAGAAAAGGAGAGACGAACATGCAGAGATTATCACGAATACGAAGAATCTAGTGTCAGGATCAAGTGCGGAAGCATCTCAAAGAAGAAGAGATCTAATTACTCAAGCTTCCAACACATGAGATCAAGTTGTAATGAAGATATGGTCAAGTACGAAGGCCCACGGCCAAGCATAACTCAAGCAAGAGCATTAAACGAGAAATCCAGCAAAAAGATTCCACCAGCAACCTCTCAGCCGCCCGGCTGGAGAGTCAGCTGCCCGACAGGAAGGATTGCCGCCCGGCTCTTGGAGCCTACGTTTTTAATTTCACTCTAGAAGAAACCTGGATAATCAAGAAGGATCTAGACCCTCTAAACCAACTTTGGACACCCCTTTAGACCCTGGAACCGACATAAAACAATAGTATAAATAGGAGACCTCTATGTCTTATTTTAACACACTTCTTACTATTCTCAAATCCTAAAACCTAATCCTTATAGCCACCACTCCTGTCAAAAGCCATCCAAGTCCAGGAAAGTCAGGAAGAAGCTCTAGGAAAGCCAAGAAGGAGGAAGGATCCCTTTAGGTCATAAGTTTGTCATTTTCTTGTTTACATTCCTTTAAGCTTTTGCAATACTTTTGTAAGACCTCTCATTATGTTTATGAATGCATTATTTTCTGGAATTATGTCTTTATTTAATATGAGTGGCTAGTCCATTTATGTGTTTGGTTAGATGACGTTTGTGTATGAAGATTCGATTATGATAGTGTGGCATGCTAATTCAATTTCAAGCAAAGTCTTAGATCCATATGTTCTTATGTTCTAAAGGGGCATAGTTTTACCAACCGGATTGTTTGTTGAGAATATCATAGGCCGAAAGGGGTATTGTTAATCAATCAAGTGTTGCCTTTTTGTCTACGATCGGCTACCTTTTGTATTGACCATTTCTTAAGCGGTTTGGTATAACTAGGAACATGATAATCGATGTCTATGGTTTGTGAAACTAACCGCGAATAAAACTCATAGAGGTTGTCTTAGTCTTGAATTGATTGATTGTGCCTAATGCTTGTTTTTGTCACTAGGAGTCTTGACGAAGATAAAAAAAGTTTTAAAAACAATAGATTGGATAACCTCCAATTTTTTAATCAACTTGTTAGTAGTTTCCACCTTCATATCAAATCGGATTCCCAAACTGAGTCCAACCAAGTACATCTATTTATTATCGAATCACTTTTATCATTATTTGTTTGCATCTAGGACTTTTATCATCGAAATCTTTATCAAGTCGAAACACCTAAATCCCCGTGAACGATCCCAGCTTACCATTTAATATCTTGCTACTACGGACAAGTTCACTTGCTCTTATGTGTTGCTTAAGAATTTGGTATACTGAGTTATAAATTTAAAACTGACCCGTATCGCACGCGTCAAGTTTTTGGCGCCGTTACTGGGGATTTGATCGTGTTTTATGATTTAGATCTCGTGATCCCATTTTCCCTAGGTGCCACGTTTTTAATTTTTTTTTTACAGAACCCTTGGGGCCACCAGGCGTAACACTTTGCCGCCCGACAAAACCCCTCGACGAGTCCTTTGCCACCCGACAAAACCCTCTGCCGCCCGACGCAGCAGCTTCTGACAAAAATCCACTTTTTGTCTAATCTTTCTAAATCCTTTTGGGTTTGATCTTAATTGAGTTTTGCCCTTGAATGCCAACACGTTCTGCTGGACAAACCCCAATTTCTCCGTATCCCGAACCAGAACGATTTATCCACAAAACCCAAAGAAAGAAAAAGAAGTGAAACCAGTTCATACCCATTGAAGATCGAGTTCCAAAAACCAAATATACACCTTTCAAGAATCTTTTTGAAGCTGAAGTAGTCTATAACCCATTTCTTGACATACCATTCCCAATGGCCGACGACCAACCCATGTGAGGTAACAATCGGGCTATAGCACCCACTCCCGGGGCCGCTATTATCGCAGTTGACCTTGGAGACAACTTCACCGTCAAAGGACACCATCTTTCCATGATCAAAGATCAACAATTCGATGGACACTCACGTGCCGATCCGCACAAGCACTAAGCCGAATTTATCAAACTATGTGGAATGTTCCGTTATGACGACACCAATGCGGATGCCATCAAACTAAAACTTTTTCCATCATCCCTAGCAGGAGAAGCCAAGATTTGGTTCAACGAACTAAGCTCCGGTATGATAACCACTTGGGAAGAAATGAGACAAGCTTTCGTAAGCCGATTCTTTCCACCCGCTATGTTTGATCGATTCATGGGAGCAATTCAAGGTTTCACCCAACAACATCAAGAATCACTAGTCGACGCTTGGCTACGCATGAAGGATCTACTTCGTAGTTGTCATGGACATGGTTTAGGATGAGGAACCATAATCCTTTTACCACGGACAAGAAGAACCAACCCAAGCTATCCTAGACGCCAGAGGAATCTTCCTCTACAAAACCCCAAATGAAGCACATCAGTTGCTCGAGGATCAAGTTCTTCTCAAACTCGATTGGTCAAAAGAGAACAAAACCAAACCCCTTTGTAAAACCGTTGCCTTCGCCGAAAGTGAAGAAAATTCACCATTATTGGAAAAAATAGAAGCCTTAACGATAAGGATTGATTCACAATTCAAAGAGATCAGAGGAGACATGAAAGAAATGAGAGATGGATGCAACAAATGTGGAGGACCCCATCCATCATCGGATTACGATGATAGACCTATGGGAGAATCCAAGGAGGAAGAAGCAAACTATGCATCTGGATGATATCAAGGAGGATATAAAGGAAATTGTTATGGTTGAAATTCTAGCAATTGGTGCGATCGTCATCAAAACCGAAACTCAAACCCTGGTGAGGAAAACCCGCTAATTCCTCGTTTACCCGAAAAGATACCAGACAAATCAAAATTCGAGAGAACCTTGAGAGAATTCGTTATAGCACAAAAGACAACAAATGATTTTGTCAAGAACCAGTTCTACAATCTAAAAACCAAAGTCAAACAAGGACAAAAGAATCATCAAGCTGCGATTCAAGACCTTGAAACAAAGTTTGGTCAAAAATCTGATCACCAATCTTCAAGACCCGCGGGTACGCTGCCTAGCAACACCCAACCCAATCCTAAACCTTCAACATTAAATGAAAAACCTTACCGACCACCGCCTGCTCAAAATGAGCACGTGAATGCCGTATTCACACACAACGGTAAGACC
>BQNB010080296.1:0-29977 GCA_026074375.1 Tanacetum coccineum
TTGAAACAATCACTTTGAATTTTATATTTTTCTCTCAAAAGTCGGTCAATTGTGTCTTTATCATTCCGTAACTCACGTTTCAAATCATCACATGTTTCTTTATATTTTAAACACTGAACAGTTTGTGACTCAAATGTTTTGACCCGATCCTTAAACGTCTCAAGCTACTGTTGTAGCAAATCTTTTTTGCTTTTTAAGCTCATTATTCACACGTTTTTGTTTTTCAACTTCACGTTGTACATTATATGCTAGCATTTGTATTTCATGATTTTCTTCATGAGTAGTTGAATCATGTTTAGACGTACCACCGTTATTGTCCACATACGGATCATCAAATAAGATACTAGAATCAATTTGATCATCATCCGTTGTTTGAATAATAGTTTTACGTCTCACATGACTCACTTGTTCATGTGCCTTGAATGAATCATGTACCTGACTTACAACCTTGATGATGGCACATTATCAGTAGTTTCAGCAGCTCGTTGAAGTCGAGCCATCAACATGACTGATGTAGTCAATTCATCCAATGATTCCTCACCATATGCATTATCAAGCATGAAATCATTTTCTTCGTTGCTGAGATGACTTCCAGCTTCATCCTTTATTGCTAGCAACATTTGTTCTCTGAAATACTTAGCATCACAAGTATTTATTAGATCCTATCCTTTCTACTTCTTTCCCCTCTCTTACTCCTTTTGAAGGAGGCGACTTTATTTTGGAAGAAATCAAAGCGTGTCTTAAAAATGATTCAATTCCACCAGGAATTGATGATGCTGACTTTGATCTGGAGGGAGATCTTCTTCTACTCGAGAAGTTATTAAATGATGATCCATCTTCTCCTCTCCCTCCGAAAGAACTTCATTTTGAGGAAATTAAAACGATTAAATCTTCGATTGATGATCCTCCAGAGCTCGAGCTCAAGGATTTGCTGTCTCATCTTGAATACGCATTTTTAGAAGGAACCGATAAGTTACCTGTCATAATTTCTAAAGAGTTAAAAGATGAAGAAAAGGCTACCCTTTTTAAAGTTCTTAAGTCACAAAAACGAGCCATCGCATGGAAGATTTCCGACATAAAGGGTATCGACCCTAGTCTTTGTACTCACAAGATCTTAATGGAAGACGATATCAAACCGGCGGTTCAACATCAAAGAAGGGTAAATCCAAAAATTCATGAGGTTATCAAAAAGGAAGTTATTAAACTCCTTGATGCCGGATTGATTTACCCTATCTCCGATAGTCCGTGGGTGAGTCCCGTTCATTGTGTGCCTAAGAAGGGTGGTATGACCGTTGTTGAAAATGAAGATAAAGAGTTGATTCCGACGAGATTAGTTACGGGATGGCGAGTTTGTATAGATTACCGAAAGCTTAATGATGCCACTCGAAAAGATCATTTCCCGTTGCCGTTTATGGACCAAATGCTCGAAAGACTTGTGAGAAATGAATACTATTATTTTCTTGATGGTTTTTCTGGATATTTTCAAATACCTATTGACCCAAAAGACCAAGATAAGACCACCTTCACATGCCATTATGGAACGTGTTAGCCTTAAAATATGGTGACAAACACGGAATTACATTAGTTTATTTATAGAGTGACATGTAGGGACTAATAATGACTAGTTACAATAGTTGTGTGTCACTAGGACTATAAATACCCCCTCCATACTTCCATGGAGGGGTGAAGCTCACATTTGTAAAGTGTGTAAGTGTGTGTTTTCTCTCAACACATACATCTTCCCATATCATATATTTTTCTCTCTAATAATATGGATACTTTTCTTTTCCATTTTACCAAGCCTCCGGATCTAGTCTTATAAGGGTGAATCGTGTTAACAGAACGTTTGCCTACTGACGTATGCCTTTTGGTTTTTGTAATGCTCTGGACACGTTCCAAAGGTGCATGAAAATTTAAGGCAATTTAAACTAAGAACAATTAAAGGCAAAACAAATTATAAACTAAAAACGTCAAACCTGGGACTCCTAAGTGGAACTAAAAACCTAAATTATCAAATTAAGTTCTAATGAATTTTTGGCTTTTATAAGATTTAATTGGCTAAAATGCTTAGAACAAAGAAAACTGCCAAAAACGGAAGAGTTTGGGCTTAAAAACACTCAAAACGTGAACGGGTTCAATCCCGTTCTTTAAAAAAATCAATTTTGCAATTTTAACCCTACAAGCAAATCTAATTTTTCTAAGTCCTAAATGTTAAAAGAAAGTTTTCTAAACAATGAATTTATATTTTTTTGACTTTTTTTTATAATTTTTTATGAATTAAACAAACGATTCTTTATGAAATTAAATGTTTAAAAAATACTAAATCTTTTAATAAAATCTAAAAAAAATTAGCAAAAGTGCTATGAACAATGAGGAATATAATAAAATTAGATAGGAGAAAACAGCTTATTAAATAAGCTGTGAAATAAGCTAAAAACGGCTTATAAGCCAAAAGGGCCAAGTGCACAAAATAGGTTTTGACCCATTTTGACCCATTAAAACAGTTAAACCAAACACTCCTTTAAAAACTGTTTTGGCTTTTTACAAGGATTAATGCTTATTTAAAGCACAATTCATAAAGGACCAGATATTAATAAGTAAAAACAAACAATAGTAAGCATAATTTCAATAACCAATAAGCACTTAATTAACTGAAAAGATTATGAAGTATTTATAAGCTATTGCAAGAAGATTAAAAAAGAGAACTTAAGCAAATGATCTCTAAACTATAAAACAAGCATAATAAGCATTAAACATCATAAGCAAACATAAATAAGCAAATATAAGCAGACATTAAGCACAAATAAGCAGTTGAATAGTGAATAAGCTAAAAATGGAAAAATGAAACTTACAAATCTACAAGCTTTAGCTTATCAAAGATAAGCTAGTAGTGTCCATAAGCCCATCCAAGTTTGGCTTATCATCCAAAAAGCTTTTTAGTGATTTTTGGTAAAATAAACTTAAACCTTACAAACTATGAAAGTGTTTTGTTAAGACATGAAGTAACAGCTTAAAGAATGTTCATAAAAAGAGCTTTTGTGAGCTTTATAAAAAGTTTTATCTCATCAAAAAAAAAAACACTTAACTTAATAACGGGGTGGTTATTGTTAAAACATAAAAACTTCAATCTTTCATTAAACTTAAAATCATTACAAGGCTTTTAAGAAAAAAACTTAAATTATAAGCTGAAAACTACTAAAAAACTTAGTTGCCCAAAGGCTTACAAATGAGCCTATTTATACTAAGCCATAGAAGATTCTAGGAGTGTGCTTTCTTTGTGATAGCTCTTGCAGGTGTGTTTGTTGTGTGAGAGGGATCCAAGAGTCATCATAGCCATTGAATTTGAGTAGTGTCCATGTCATGTCATCGTAGCCCTTCATCTCTTGTCTTGATCCTTGGATGAATAAGGATGCAAGGGATTGTCAAGGTGGAAATTGGTGGGATAAGGTGTGGGGTGTGTAGACAAAGTGGAGAAGAAAGGGGAATAGTGTTGGAGAGTTTTGGCGGGTAGTGAAGACATGACAACTGAAAGAGATGTACAGTTGTTCTCGCAATTTTTGAAAGATTGGAAAGATGGCAAGAATGGTCCCTGAGGTTATATAAATGTATTGCAATCATAGTCCTTGTTCTTTACAAATTTGGTCCTTGGAGTTGGGTTGGTGTTTGCACCGTTAGTCCTTAAAGGACTAACGGGGTTAAGTTTAAGAGGGTAGGGGAAAACGGGAGTTTGTTATAAAGGGGTGATGTTGGGCTTGTTTGGGCCGGTTATAGTTAAAAGGGACTTTGGGCCTTTTATAAGGTTTAAGGGTTTATAAAGTTTGTAAAGTATAAGTGGGCTGACCCGGGCCCACTAGGTGGGTACGGGTGGGCCCACTTTTGGAAATTTAGGTTTTCGGGTTTGGTTTTCGATGCTCTTTCCAATGCCACTTCCCGGGGTTGACTTTGACTTTGTCTTTTTGACTTCTCACGGTCTTTCCGTTCTCGTGCTCGGTTTTGTCGTTTTGGCTTCGATTTTTGTCCTTTTCTTGGATATCTGTTACCTGCACAATACAAATGTGCATGATGACCATTTTCCACGATATAATCGAGGAAACAATGGAGGTATTTATGGACAATTTCTCGGTCTTCAGGGATTCTTTCTCGTCTTGCCTCTCCCATTTAGATAAAATGCTTAAATGGTGCGAAGACACCAACTTAGTTCTAAATTGGGAGAAATGCCATTTCATGGTAAAAGAAGGCATTGTTTTAGGACATAAGATTTCAAAGTCCGGGATTGAGGTCGACAAAGCTAAAGTTGATGTTATAGCTAAACTCCCTCATCCGAGTACCGTCATAGGGTTAGAAGTTTTTTAGGTCACGCCGGGTTTTATCGTCGATTTATTCAAGATTTTTCTAAAATCGCCCGGCCAATGACCCGTCTTCTTGAAAAAGAAACCCCGTTTGTTTTCTCGAATGAATGTATTGATGCGTTTAATATACTTAAGAAAAAGTTAACCGAAGCCTCGATTTTAGTTGCCCTCGATTGGGACCTACCATTCGAAATTATGTACGATGCTAGTGATTATGCGGTAGGTGTAGTCTTGGGGCAACGAAAGACCAAACATTTTCAGCCTATACACCATGCTAGTAAGACCATGACGGATGCTCAAGCACATTACACGACTATAGAAAAAGAATTATTAGCCGTTGTGTATGCTTTTGAGAAATTCTGGCCTTACTTAGTCTTATCAAAGACCATAGTGTATACGGACCACTCGGCTCTTAAGTATCTTCTTGCTAAACAAGATGCTAAGCCGAGATTGATCCGGTGGATTCTCCTACTCCAACAATTCGATGTTATAACTCGTGATAAAAAAGGAGCGGAGAATCTCGCGGCCGACCACTTATCAAGACTTGAAAATCCCCATCAAAGTGATCTTGAGAAAAAGGAAATTACAGAAACATTTCCTCTCGAGATACTTGGGATGGTTACCTTTCGTGGTGATTCGAGTACCCCATGGTTTGCCAACATTGCAAATTACCATGCGGGGAATTATACTATGAAAGGGATGTCGTCCCAACAAAAGAAAAAAATCTTTAAGGATGTTAAGCATTACTTTTGGGATGACCCCTATTTGTTTAAGATTTGTGTGGATCAAATGATTAGGCGGTGTTTTTACGGCCAAGAAGCCGTTGATATCCTCACGGCTTGCCATAATGGACCTACCGAGGGACATCATGGTGCCAACTACACCGCTAAAAAAATCTTTGATGCCGGTTTCTTTTGGCCTACTATTTACCGAGATGCCCATGACTTGGTCACACGATGTGACGCTTGTCAACGTCAAGGAAAAATCTCGCAACGTGATGAAATGCCTCAAAATGTTATTCAAGTTTGCGAGATCTTTGACGTGTGGGGCATCGATTTTATGGGACCATTCCCGTCTTTACGAGGGAACAAGTATATTCTCGTGGCCGTCGATTACTTGTCAAAATGGGTTAAAGCGAAAGCGCTCCCCACTAACGACGCCCGAGTTGTTGTAAAAATTTTGAAATCCCTTTTTGCCCGATTTGGAACTCCACGTGCTATAATCAGTGATCGCGGTACCCATTTTTGTAATGATCAATTTGCTAAAGTTATGTTTAAATATGGAGTTACTCATCATCTCTCTACCGCGTATCACCCACAAACGAGTGGGCAAGTGGAGGTTTCAAATCATGGTTTAAAACGAATTTTAGAGAGGACTGTAGGTGAAAACCGTGCTTCTTGGTCCGATAAGCTAGATGATGCACTATGGGACTTCCGTACTGCTTTCAAAACACCTATCGGGTGCACTCCTTATAAGCTCGTGTACAGAAAGGCGTGTCATCTTCCTATCGAGCTAGAGCACAAGGCCTATTGGGCCTTGAAACATTGTAATTTTGACCTTAAGACCGCGGGTGATCATCGAAAAGTTAAAATGAACGAATTAAATGAACGTCGTGATCAAGCCTACGAGAATTCTTTGATCTAAAAAGAGAAGACCAAGAAGATTCATGACTCCAAGATCAAAAACCGCGTCTTCAACGTTGGTGATCGAGTCCTTCTCTTCAATTCTCGATTAAAGATTTTCTTAGGAAAGCTTAAAACCCGTTGGACCGGACCGTTCACTGTTGCCCAAGTTTTCCCTTATGGCACCGTGGAGTTATCTTCAACTAACGGGCCTAACTTCAAGGTGAACGGTCATAGACTTGAGCACTATTTTAGAGGGGACATACCACCAAGGGTTGTCCCGGATCTCCAAACTTTCCCCATGGACAAATAAATTCGGGGACGAGTCAAGCTTAGTGACTCTTTAATAAACAAGCGCTTTGTGGGTGGCAACCCATGCTTATCCTTAGTATATTAGTATAATAATAATGAATAAGTGTGTTGTGAGGAGGCTCGCCTCTTCCTTTCTCGTGTTTGGTGTTTTGTGGTTTTATGTCTAGGATTGCCTAGATTTTGAAGATTCTCGTGCTCGTGGTTTTGTCCCTCGTTCACTCGATCTTCAATCCTTCGCATGCTTATATTTGGGAAATGCTTATTGATTTAACATTTATCTATTAGCATACTTAATAAACGGCTTTAGATTTGCGTAGAGAACCCTTGATATTTGGATTATACCTTGAAATTAGTATGGGGGGTGACAGTCTCACATTGAGGACAATGTGTAGTTCTAGTAAGGGGGGGATCTTTCGATTTGATCTTACTTGCATTTGCCTTGTTTTCGCGTAACCACGTTTTTCCACCAAAAATAGCAAAAATATGCAAAATTAAAAAAATTCTCAAAAAGAGAATAAGTGTGTTGACACATAGTTTTGTCTTTTTAGGAATAAATTTTGACTTGACCGAGCATATTGCGCTCTAGCTTGCCCCTTAACTCTTAGACTAAGCATTAGCGAATCTTTTTATTAAAGATTTTAAATTTGTGAAGAACGAAAAATGATAGAGTTTTATATAAGTTAGATGCTAAACATAGAGTAGTTGGATCTCTTTAAGGCTGATAGAGGTTAATTGTGGCTTTTTGCTCCCGTTAGCTTAATAAACGTTATACAATTGTTGAATAAATAAAGTTACTTTAGGTTTTTGCGATTCTTAGTTTAAATCACTTCGTAGAGATTCCTTCTGGTGAAATTAAGATACACATCGAGGTTTTGTCAGTGTTGTGGGGAAATAGGCTACCGATTCCTGATGGCTCGCTACCGTTGTTTAGGTAGTTAAAAGACCGCAAGACTTGAAATTTGGCTATATATATAATAAGTTATGTAATAAGCCAAAGCCGAAATAAGACCACTACCTCTTGCTGGCTCACAACCGATGTGATAGTCGTTTAAAGGGTGGAGGTAATAATAAAAATAAAACTGTGAGCTGATAAAAGTTTACTGCATCTTGCCGGCTCATAACCGATGTTGCAGTCTTCTAAATAAGGCACATAGTAATAATCCGAGACTGATAAAAGTTTGTTGCATCTTGCCGGCTAACAATCAATGTTGTAGCCTTCTAAAAGGTCAAGGAAATTACCGAGGTCGAAATATGTTTGCTGCATCTTGCCAGCTCACAACCAATGTTGCAGCCTTCTAAAGGACCGAGGTTTTATAATGTTGCAATAATAATAAGAATAAAGCTAAATTTTGACTCCGAGGTTATCTAAATAAAGCCTCCGTCTCTGGACTCGTAGTTGAGTTGTTTCGGATGAAATAAAAAGGATAACCCCTAAATCATGCGAAATTAGAACCTTAATGTGGACCTTATTCTCATCATATCGTCTCTTTAGGAAAGGATTTCAAACTAATTATGGTCTAAACCGGGTTTACTTTCTATGAATAAGACATTAACTTATTTATCACAAATAATAATAATAAAATCTCTAGAGGATTTAGGAAATAAGGGAGTGAAAAGTAGCAATGCTTTCATAATTAGCATTTATGAGTAGTGTTAGCATCTTAACTTGTACTTAACAAGGATTTCGTTTTTAAATTATGAGTAGTGTTAGCATCTTAACTTGTACTTAACAAGGATTTCGTTTTTAAGCTTAGTTTGGGGCAGGTGAAAAACCAAGGACGATGAATTTATCTTTTTAGTGTTTCTTGTTTCGTTGAGTTATGATATGTATAAATAATAATAAATGCATAAAAATGGAAAAACGGGGGGCTTTTTAAAACTAGAGATTTCTTAATCCCTTTAGATGAACACTTAGCTACATTTCTAAATTAGTCTAGGGGGTTAAAATTATTGGTTTTCTAAGCTTGTGTTTATGACATTGCGTGATGACACGGCAATAGCTTAGTATGGGGGATTTTTGGTATGTGCATAAATACACATACCTTTTAACTAATAAAATGAGTTAAAAAGACCAACAATGACCAATAAATACAAAAAATCATTATAATTCGTTTTTGTATTTGGGGTGAATTGTGTGTCTGCAGTAACGGATATTGCAACAAAAGGGACAAAAAACGAAAGCGAAACAGACAAAAGCCGAGCACGGAAGGACAAAGACAAAGCACGAAATCGAAGCTGTTGATCGTTTTTATAAACAAACTGAATAGAATCTTGAACTTTCAGCTTGGCAAAAGTTGCTCCTTTAGATAATTCTAAAGCAACAATAATTGACACACTAAGCAAGACACTTATTGATTAATCGCGTAATCTAATCAATAATTGCTAAGAAGAACAATATTGAATATCACATAATTAAACTTTTATAATAACCTTAATCTGCCTAATTACAATTACAAACTATGAATACATTCGATCTCTATGATCTGTGGAAAACCTATATATACTAAACTATGCCTAATGGTTTTCCCCCTTTTTTAGACCTAAGGAAACCCTAATATGGGCATTTACAAAACGCGTACAAAGATCATGCATATCCTTTCCTGAAGATAACTCATCAGCATATCCCTCAATAAACGTACTAACTATTATACTAACGGGTACTAACAAACTGATCAGTACTTAACACTTTGTACTGTCATTTACTAGAAATTACAACAGCGGTACAAAGTCATATAACTAGCATTACTAAATCAAGGACTGCCTCATTCCCAACAATCCTCCCCTAAACATGATTGTTGAACTTGTTTAACTTCATGTTTCTTTAGTGTAAACATCTTGAACTCTTGGAGGATGTATCCAAACACTCTGTCAAATCTTGATCTTAATCTTTGATAATTTGACATCTTCAGCTATCCATCTTCATCAGCAACATGTCTTCTCAGCAACACAGCAACATCTAACTAAGTTGGCTTTGTAGTTTTGTCCAAACTACCGCCCCCACTAAACAGGATTTTGAATATTCTTTTATCAGTAGCCTTTGCTCTGGCATATCCAATTCTTCATTGTACACAACAGGTGACCTTGATAACTTATAGTTTGAGTAAACTATCAACTATCAAGGATTTGATTTGTCTTTACCAAAAGTCGTTTTTGCTGTTATGGACTAGTCAATGCTTTATTGCCATAACTTGGTGCATTGATAACCATATATTTTTTAGCAAACTATCAACTATCAACAGATTTGATTAGTCTTTACCAGGAACTGTTTGATCCTGGACTAGCCAACTCTTTACTATGAAGCAAGGTGAGTTGAGAACCATACAATTTTTGGTAAATTGTCAACCATAAACGGATTTGAGAAGTCTTTACCACAAGCTGTTTGCTTATGGACTAGCCAGTTCTTATGCCTGTTAAGCATGGTGAACTGATGACCATTTGTTGTGTGGTCTTAGAACCAACACTCAAAGATCCTTCTCATCTCCATCAGAGTCTTTATGTTCTAACTCTGCAATCTGCTTCTTGACAAATCTAATCAGTTCTAAAGCCATAGTACTGTCTTCTTCAGTTTCTAACTTTAACTCTAGCAATTGTGACAACACTTCCTTTTTTAAAGGATACTTATTCTCTACAAGCATATGAATGACTAATCCTTCATCAGTCATTATTATGTGTACCCCTGAAGAACTATGTAGCTTCCAGCTCACTATCTTCCAATTTTGTTGTGCATTCCAAAACTCATCATTTCTACTTTGATTGAACATGATTATCAAATCTCCCCAAAGTATTTTATCAAATCCTTCAGGTGTCTCATCTTGATACCTGTTCATCCTAAGTTGATATATAGCACATATGTCATCTCTATCAAGTATGGAGAGCACTGTCATCAAAGTACTGAAGTATCTTCTTTGTCTATTACTTCTAGTCACCACATTAAGATAAACATCTTCTAACTCCTGAGTCTCATCATACTGTGGTTTGGTTGCAAGATACTCAGATCTCCATTCTATGATAGGATACTTCTTATCAAGTATGTCATAATCCACTTCCTTATCCTCATCAAAAACTATAGTTAAACATAATCTTAACTCTTCATCATCTTTAGAAGTAAACTTTCTTTTCTTAGACTTCATCTTCTTCCTTATACCAAGCTTTCTTTTTCTAGTTCCTTATTCTTCTTTAATTTCTCCCTTGATACTGTCATCTTTCTTTACTCTCTTCTTAGAAGCATTAGCAGCTTGTTCATTCATCTCCTTGATCACTTTTTCATCTTCAGCAGAACCAATAGCAATAAAACTATCATCAGACCTTATCATCAGACCTTTTTATCTTTTCATACAAAACTTGTATTTCTTCAAAACTCTTTGTCTTCAGATCAGAATGCTTCTTTCCTCCAACATGCTTCAAATATGTCATCATTTGGTTCCTAAGATGATTTCTTGAAGGAGGTTTATTTCTGATAGCTTTAGATCTTTGTTGAGCAAGAAATCTTCTTTGGGCAGCAATGGTGTCATGAAGAAATTTGGCTCTCTGCTCAATAGTATACATCTCTCTCTTCCTCTTGAAGCTTTTCAGCAAGTATCTTGTTAGCATTTAGTCTTGCCTGAATGAAATCATATTCATTAGAGAGTGCAGCCTTTGTAGCTTCTTCCTCAGCCAACCTTCTCTTTTCCTCTTTAGCTTCCCACTCCTCTTGAACCTTTCTGGCCACCTCTTCATCATTAGCAAGCTGTTTAAATTTCTTTTCCGCTTCAGTAATATCTTCTGATTCAGTATCAGATTCATCTTCTTCTTCAATCTTCCCTTTGCCTTTAGCTTTTGGATCAATCTTAGGAAGAGGTCTCAAAGTCAATAGTGATCTTGTTGAAGTAGGCCTAGGTCTTTCAATCTCCTCAACATCCTTAAGCTTTACTCCTTTTTCCTTTTCCTTGAGCTTTTCCTTGTTCTGAATCATTATAATAAGGACTTGTGCAATGGTCTCATCATCACCAAATGTTGTTGGAGTAGGTGTTGAAGTTGTTGTTGGAGCTGTTTGAGTAGCACTTTTCCCTTCACCTTGATCAGCAGTACCTTCACCTTGTTTATCGGTACTAACTTTTGTACTGTCGGTACCTCTATCTTGCTTGTCAGTACCTTCATTTCTCTTGTCACTACCTTCATCTTGCTTGTCAGTACTAACAGGAGCTTCAGTACTTACTTCCTTATCTTTACTTTCCTTCTCTTCTAACACCACAGAGCTTGTCCTCCCCTCATCTTGATCATCCTCAGTCTTCATGTAGTCCAATGTATCATCCACATCCACAAAATCATCAAGCTCTTCAAAACTTGGATCTTTATGCACAGATGGTTCACCCTTGAAAGATTTGACACCCTTGGAAGACTTGATAGATTTCCTCCCCTATTTGGATACATACTCCTTTTGTACCTCCTTTTTTCAGAGAACTCTTCCTTGCCAATCTTGTCTTCAGTGCAACACTCTTCATCCAGGCTTTGTGATGTGTGATAAGTGGTTTGCATCCTTTCTTTAGCTTCTTGACCTGAGCCTTGAAAGCTTTAATTTCTTTAGCCTGAATTGTGACCTGTTGACATAAAGACACACAAAGGTCATATACACTTTGGAGTGTCAGACCATCCTCATTCCCTGATAGGGATGCATCATTGGATGACTGACCTCCATGATTCCCACCAGAAACTTCTGGATTGGAATCAGGAATAGCTATAGAAGGAAAAGGTCTAGGAGAAGGGTCACTCTGTGTTTGAGGTTGGTCTTCACTTAGGTGAGGAGGAGAAGGTATAGGTTGGGAATCAGATGGTCTTTCTGAAGCCTCACCCTCATCCTCTGTTTGTTGAACCAACATAGAATCAAATAAAGGTGTAACCTTCCCTGAAAAGTTCTTACCCTTTTTAACCATAAATGTCAAGACCTTTTTAGTTAGGGTTGGGACTGGAAAGTGGTCCAAGGGGACAGGTACATCTTTTAACTGATTGCTCAAAAAGATTTGTAAAAATCTTGGATACATTACAAACTTCTTAGTTGCATCCAAGTGTCGTATCATGCCACCAAAAATTAATTTTGAAAAATTGTATTTCTGATTAGTGGCTAAACAAATTACTGCTGTGGCAATATTAGTGGGAATTTGATCCCAAGAGGTGCTTTTAGAACTAATGCAATGATTCATGGTATGAAAAAGAAATTTCCATTGGGGTGAAAAGAGGGCTTTGTTAAAAGTTAAGGTATTCAGGTCTCCCTCATACCCCATTAGCTGAATATTATCAAATATAGCCTGATTATTCAAAGAATCTATCCCATCAGCATCATCAAAAAGAAGATCACTTCTTATTGATGCCTCTGAGATAGTCACAGGCTTGCCAGCAACTGTGGCATCTATATAACTAATGTTGTTGACTGTTCTAGACTTAGCAGTCGTCCAAAACTGTTCAACAAACGAAGTTGAGACTATGGGACTTACAGTGAGTGCATAATAAATTGAACTGCGTGTGAGAAAGTCCATAATCTGATGAAACTCTGTATTCCCATCCGTCTTTTCCAAATAGGCCACCATATTGTGCTTAGAACAGAAATCCAAACTAGCCATCGTTTATTTGATTTTGGTAATCGTCGGTGATGAATAATTAGGGTTTGTCAATTGAAAGCGATTAAGAGAGCTAAGAAGGATCAATTGTGTAATTGAGATGGGTATTTATAGTAGTAGCATCCCCAATGGCGAAGAAACCGCCAAAAATTACACTCTAGACCCCTACCGGTATTTTCTCTAACGGCTTTATAGCGGTATAAACTTTAAGCCTGTCGGTACTAACTTTTGTTAACAAAAAATCGAACAAGTTTGACAACAAAAACTCTATAGTACCATCCATATCTCTCTCTAATGACTCTCTAGAACCCAAATAATTGAATGAAAGACATCACCATTGGCAAAATCTGTCTGCTTGCATAACATTCTATACAAACTGTACAACAATGCATCTTGCCTCCCCTCAATTGTGGCTACAGATTCAACAGTCCAATGCTAACCACCAAAAAGTTAAATCTTGTGACATCAAATCCTTTGGTGAGAAGGTCTATAACATTAGAATCTGTGTGAATCTTGATGACCTCTATCAGTCTCTTCTCATAACAATCTCTTATAAAATGGAATCGAATCTCAATATTCTTGGTCCTTGAATGAACAACAGGATTCTTGATAACACTTATAGTGCTCTCATTATCAATATGGATTTTGGTGTTCATGAAATTAAAACCATAATCCATCATTTGATTCTATATCTATAATACTTGCCCATAACAGTTAGCAGCTGCAACATATTCTGCCTCAGTAGTAGAATTTGCCATAATAGTCTGCTTCTTGCATTGCCAAGATATCAATCTTCTACCAAGAAATTGACAGCCACCTGTAGTTGATTTTCTGTCAAGGCTGGCTCCTCCATAGTCACTATCTGATAAAGCTTCTAGTACAAAAGGTGAATCCCTAGGATACCATAAACCTAATTTGGGTTGATGTTTGAGGTACCTAAAAATCCTTTTTACTGCATTTAAGTATGAGGCTTTTGGAGTGACTTGAAATCTAGCACAGGCACAAATAGCAAACATGATGTCTGGTCTTGATGCAATCAAATACATTAGAGAGCCAATCATAGACTTGTAGACATGTACATCTACATCTACACCATCTTCATCCTTGACTAGTGGTTTATTAAACTCAATAGGAGTCGTAGCTGTTCTGATGGACAAAAAATCAAACTTCTTTAAGATGTCAGCTACATACTTATCCTGACTAATAAAGATTCTATTAGGTTGTTGCTTCACTTGAAGTCCCAAAAAGAAAGTGAGTTCACCCATAGAGCTCATTTAGAATCTTTTGTGCATACAGTCTTCAAACTCTGTACACATAGACTTCTTTGTAGAACCAAAAATAATGTCATCCACATACACTTGGACTAACATAATGTCACTCTTTTTCTTCTTGATAAACAATGTTTTGTCTATGGTACCTCTTCTGAAACCATTTTTCATTAGAAAAGAAGAAAGTGTCTCATACCAAGCTCTAGGAGCTTGATGTAGACCATAAAGAGATTTAATAACCTTATAGACTTTGTTTGGATAAGCATGATCAACAAAGCCTGGAGGTTGATGGACATACACCTCCTCTTTAATAGTGCCATAGAGAAATGCATTTTTAACATCCATTTGGTAGACAGTAAATCCCATGTATGATGCAAAGGCTAAAAATAACCTAATTGCCTCAATTCTGGCAACAGGTGCAAAAACCTCATCATAATCTATACCTTCCTCCTGTCTAAACCCTTGTGCTACAAGCCGTGCTTTATTTTTCACAACAATACTTCTCTCATCTCTCTTGTTTCTGAAAACCCACTTAGTGCCAATTGCCTTCTTTCCAAAAGGCAAATCCACAAGTATCCAAACCTGCTGTAACTTGAACTGGAGCAATTCCTCTTGCATTGCTTCAACCCAGCTTTCATCCTTTAAGGCTTGTGATATAGTCTTGGGTTCTTCTTGAGAGAGAAAACATGCAAACAAACAGTTCTGATGATCCTTGTGGTTTGTTCTGTTCTGTCTGTGAATGTAACTTACCAAGGCTTGTTGTGCTGAAGAAGCCTTTTGAATCTTCCCTCTTATTTGAACTGCTGATGTAGGATCTCCTAGAATTTGTCCTTTTGGATGATCCTTATGAATTCTGAGTGTGGGAATAGGACTGACAGCAATGGTGTTATCCATGTTGTTGAAATCAGCCTCTGCACCCACATCTTCATCATCATCATAAGCTCCATTGAATATTCCATCATTTGGAAGAGTATCAGAAGCATCTTCCAAGGCAGGCATATTTGGATCAATAGGTAAATCAGCATTAGGGAGAGTAGATGCATCAATAGGTATTTTGCCTCCAAGATAGATAAATGATGATCCATCTGCATTTGCACCTATGGAAGTACTAACAGTACTAACATTAGGTGTGTTAGACCTATCAATACTAACAAATAATCTATCAGTACTAACAAATGGCCTATCAGTATTAACAGATGGCCTATCAGTACTAAGTTGGTTAGTACTGGTAGCTTGAGCTGCCTTCTTTTGAGATGCAATTCTCCTCTTTTCTTCTTCAAAGGCTTGTCTTGAAACATCATCCATAGCTTTAGCAACCAATTCCTGAGTAACCAACATCTCAAGTTCATCTTGCAAATCTTTTTCATTATCTTGCATCTAATGTTGTTCTTCCTTATCAGCAGCGTCCTCTGAATCTTGGATATCCTTGTCTAGAAAAGCATTTTCAGAAGGTTTTTCTTGTGCAACCTGAACAACATCCTTTACTGGAATCCTTGTCCTATGAGGTTGTAGTGGAAGCAGTATGTATTCCTGAGTAGGTCTTTTATCTTTTCCTGATGAACCTGCAACATAAGAATCTTGTGTACTTGCATCCACATTAACTTGATTTTCTACACTAACAGGAATATAATTCATTGAATTGGTGAGAAAATCAAGATCAAACATCCAATTCAGACCAGTTCCTGCCACATTAGGTTGATCTTCAATAAAATTTATGTGCAGATTCTCTTCTACCCTTTTGGTCCTTTTGTTGTATACTCTAAAGGCTTTACTAGAGGTAGAGTATCCAAGCAAATAACCTTCATCAGATTTTCCATCAAATTTGCCCAAGAAATCTAAGGTGTTCAAAATAGTCAAGGAGTACCCAAAAGGTCTCATAAAACTAATACTAGGTAATTTACCTATTAATAGTTCATAAGGTGTCTTATTTTGAGGTTTGGTCACTAATACCCTATTCAGTACATAGCAAGCAGTATTAACTGCCTCTGCCCAAAATGGGATAGGTAAAAGTGAGTCTGCTAACATAGTTCTAGCTGCCTCAATTAGGGTCCTGTTTTTCCTTTCTGCAACACCATTCTGCTGTGGAGTTTTAGCTACACTAAACTCCCTTTTGATTCCTTTCTTTGCACAAAATTCATTTATATCATAATTCTTAAACTCTGTCCCATTATCACATCTAATGATTTTAACATTATGATTCAATTGTTTTTCTAAGCCTATGATAAGATTACAAAGGATTTCAGATGTTTCATCCTTGGTAGCTAAGAAAAATACCCAACTAAATCTGCTGAAATCATCAGTCACAACCAAGCAGTACCTTTTCTTGTTAATACTTTCTACAGAGACAGGTCCAAATAAGTCCATATGAAGTAATTCTAGGGGCTTTCTGATGATTCTTTCTAACTTGGCCTTACAGGAGGCCTTGTGTTGCTTACCCTTCTTGCAGGCAACACAAGTGTGGTCATTCACAAAAACTTTTGAAGGTAAACCTCTAACTAGGTGACCTTTAACAAGTTTATTTATATTTTTGAAATTCACATGACCTAATCTCCTGTGCCATAATTTAGACTCATCTGCTGTTGCATTTGCATATAAACAAGTTATACCTCCAGAAGGAACAATGTTCTTTAAATCCAAGCTGTACACATCATCCTTTCTAGGAGCTCTAAGTACAACTTGACTTTCATCAAGAAGCTTAAAGCTAGGAGACAAGATAAGGCATTCAGACTCAGTAAAAAGGACACTATTTTTCTTGTCACACATTTGTGAGACAGAGAAAAGGTTAAACTTAAGTTCATCTACAAAATAAACATCATCAAAGTCTAAATTAGCAGTTTTGATTTTACCTTTACCCGTTATTTTACCTCCTTTGGGATCACTTCCAAAAGCCACAAAGCCTCCATTGAAATCTTCATAGTCTGAAAGATAAGCTTATTCCTTTCTTAGCACAGAATTCATTCATAGCATGGTTCTTAAACTCTGTCCCATTATCACATCTAATGATTTTAACATTATGATTCAATTGGTTTTCTAAGCCTATGATAAGATTACAAAGGATTTCAGATGTTTCATCCTTGGTAGCTAAGAAAAATACCCAACTAAATCTGCTGAAATCATCAGTCACAACCAAGCAGTACCTTTTCTTGTTAATACTTTCTACAGAGACAGGTCCAAATAAGTCCATATGAAGTAATTCTAGGGGCTTTCTGATGATTCTTTCTAACTTGGCCTTACAGGAGGCCTTGTGTTGCTTACCCTTCTTGCAGGCAACACAAGTGTGGTCATTCACAAAAACTTTTGAAGGTAAACCTCTAACTAGGTGACCTTTAACAAGTTTGTTTATATTTTTGAAATTCACATGACCTAATCTCCTGTGCCATAATTTAGACTCATCTGCTGTTGCATTTGCATATAAACAAGTTATACCTCCAGAAGGAACAATGTTCTTTAAATCCAAGCTGTACACATCATCCTTTCTAGGAGCTCTAAGTACAACTTGACTTTCATCAAGAAGCTTAAAGCTAGGAGACAAGATAAGGCATTCAGACTCAGTAAAAAGGACACTATTTTTCTTGTCACACATTTGTGAGACAGAGAAAAGGTTAAACTTAAGTTCATCTACAAAATAAACATCATCAAAGTCTAAATTAGCAGTTTTGATTTTACCTTTACCCGTTATTTTACCTCCTTTGGGATCACTTCCAAAAGCCACAAAGCCTCCATTGAAATCTTCATAGTCTGAAAGATAAGCTTTGTTGCCAGTCATATGGCTAGAGCAACCACTATCCACCACTGCATGATCCTGTAACAAGATCTCTGGATTGCCCTGCACAAAAAGTAAGAGAATTAGTATCTCTTAGGGATCCAAGCCATTACAGACTTGGAAATCCCTTTTGGGTCAACATACTCAACCTTCTTGAGCATGAATGATCCACTGTCTTTGGACACATGATCCAAGTAATTTCCCTTAGGCCTCCAAACCCATCTTGACTTTTTAAGGTCAGTATCCAGCTTACCCTTACCAGTATTAACTACTGCTCTTGTCCCAGCAGTAGTCATATTTTGAACCCCAAAAGTTTTAACATCTTGTTTTAAGTCTTTGGGTCTAAAAGCTGGTTTTGTGTAGTAAGACCTCTTGATAGGTGAACATGAGCCTCTTGGTCTTACATTGTCCATTCTTGGGTAAATAGGTCTAGTAGCATAAACAGGCCTAGCAGTACTAACATTTGGCTTAGCAGTACAAACAGGCCTAGCAGTACTAACACTTGGCCTAGCAGTACTAACATTTGGCCTAGCAGTACTAACACTTGGCCTATGCAAACCTGTCCTTGTTAGCACTCCTAATGGGATAAAAGTATTACTTAAATGTGGGTATTTTGAAAAGTTTTGATGATTAATCCTTTTAGTATTATCCCATACTGGTTTGCCCTCCCTTTGACCAATATTAACCACATTTTTCAGCTTATGCTCTTGACTCTTTTTGTCATGAAAATTACAGTCTTTGATCAAATAGTCAGTACTTTTACAAACAAAACAAGCTTTTACTTTCCTAAAACCAATTCCTTGTTTCTTAGAATTTTGACCACTTTTTTCATCTCTAGTCTTAACTGTTTGAGTCTCAGGTCTAACTGTTTGCACTTCAAACTCTTCATCCTCATCATCTGAGTTCCAATCCTCAATGATAACTCTATCTTTGTTAATCTTAAGATTAGACACAACTGACTCACTAGCTGACTTAGGCTTTTTAGCATTTGTTTGACTTGCAGTCTCACTTGTTTTAGTATTAAGCTCAGTTGTTTATGACTCAATGATTTTATTTCTTATGGCATATTCATCTAACCCTACAAATGATATGTCAGCTCTTGGGGTTAAGAAGTTCCCTATTATGGGAGGGGGAACTGCTTTATACCTATTCTTTGAAAATCTATCATTTTCTGATGTGTTCTCTTCATCACTTGATCTAACATCAAAGATACTCAAACTATTCTCACTATCAGTTTCATGATTGCTACTTAATTCATTCAATTGTGTGCTATATCCTAAACCAGTTTTATCTCTAGCACTCATTTGACTGTTAAGTATTTCATTAAGATTCTTGGTTGATTCTTCCCATTTTGCAATCTTATCTTTCAACTCATCTCTTTCCTTAACAACCTTTTCTAATTCCAGATTTAAGTTGTTAATTTTTATTTCTCTACATTTAAGCTCATAGTTTTGAAATTCATATTTCTCACCCCAAGCCAATTCATTCTTTTCATGTCCAAGAATCCTAGATTCTAGTGACTCTAAGGCTATCTCATAACCCCTGATTTCTAGTTTTGCTTTGTTATGTTTTTCTCTTTCAGTATCATAGTTCTTTTGAAGAGTTTTAAATGATTCAAGACATTGTTTAGAACATTTTTGTACCTCACTGTCAGAAGAACTTGATGAGCTTGAAGAGGAGATTGCCATCAAAGCATAGTTGACTGGTTCTACTTCAAAATCATTGCTCCAGTCATAGCCTCCTAGACCATCTTGAGCCACCAGTGCCTGTGATGAAGATTCATTTGTTGGTGCATTGCTCCTGCCATTGTCACCATAAGATCTTCTCCCTTGATTCCTTCCAGATCTCTGATTTTCTTCTAGCAGCCAGTTGTTTGGAAGTTTTTAGAGCAGGCGGAGCAGAGTGTTCTCCAGTTGTTGTGCAGGCTTTTCTTCTAAATCTCTTGACAATAACATCCCATAGATTATGGTTTGTATGACAGATATATTGGCGCATTCTCATGCTCCATATATCATACTCTCCATTCCTGATGATAGGGATCTTCATTGCAGTAATTCTGGGTGGAGGAATGTCTTGTTCTGCCATCTTATAGTTGAGTTATTCTTAATCAAAGTTTCCACCCAAGCTCTGATACCACTTGTTGGATCGATTAACTGAATAGATCTAAACCTTCAGCTTGCAAAGAGTTTCTCTCTTTAGATAAATTCTAAAGCAAAATATTGAAACACTGAGGTGACACTATTGATTATGCGGAATTATATCAAGATTGCTAAGATAAGAACAATAATAATTACACTAAGGAACTTTTATATTAAACTTTGAATCTGCCTAGGTTACAGATTACAAACTATGATTACTATTCGATCTCTATGATCTTGTGTAGAACTATATCTACTAACTATGCCTAGGGTTCCTTTTATAGACTAAGGAAAACCCTAATGGGCTTTACAAAATGCGTATAAAGATAATGCATATCCTTTCCTAAGATATCTCATGCATATCTTTAACTCTAATAATTTTGTGTAGCAGACTTAAACTATTTACATAACCAGTATTAACTTTTTAAAATACCTAGTACTAACTTAAGGATAATCCTTCTACCAGTACTAACTATGTAACTAGAGGAACTAACTTATACATACACTAACAGAATTAGTCTGTTATACAAAATCCTAACAGAACTATTAAAGCTATGTCTAGTGATAGAAGAGCTAGGTATGGTAGCGAAGAATTGTGATGCCCCAATTATTGCAGAATGTCTGTCAGATGTTGAGGTAAGAGGATGTGTCTCAGCCTAACAATGAAAAGGAATAGTTAGGCTAGTAATGTTATGAAAGAGTTGTCATAATTAAACAACAGAAAAGACTGCTAGGAAAATGTTAAACAAGTTGAGATAATAGGCAAAACACTCCATAGTTCAAGTGACAATCAAAGAAATTAGAACAATTGTATGTCTCAAAAATAGGAAGCAATTTGAGATGTTTAATAAGGCTGTTATGTGTGTAGAAGCTTTGTTCATTTACAGGTAGCTGCCAAAAACCTGGTTTTGAACAATTGATCAAGGGGGAATCCATCAAAACTTTACCTAAAATGACCCCCTATGCTAAAAAGAACATGGTTCCAAGAGCAGTTCTAATGAACTCTAGCTTAGTATCAATTAATAATGCTAGACAAAATATTTCAAAAACAGCAGTACTGGTTAATACTGCTAGACAAGTTAATGCTGCTCACTCAAAAACAACAGTGAATGCTGCTAGACCAATGTCATATCTTTCTAAAACAGCACATTCAACTGTTAAGAGGCCTATTCATAAGAACACAGCATTTAAAAACAGTAATATTAATCAAATAGTTAATACTGTTAGGGGTAAAATTATTAATACTATTATGCCAAAAGCAGTAGTTAATGCTGTTAATGGAAATAATGTTAATGCTGCTAAGGCCTCAGCTTGTTGGGTTTGGAACCCAAAGCATAAAGTTTTATACCATGTTTCTAAAACAACAGTGCATCAATCACCCTAAAAAAATTAATTATATTGATGCACAAGACAGATCCAAGTCAGTGATGGCTTGGGTCCCCAAAAGAAACTGATTTTCTTATCTAATATGCAAGGCAATCCACAAATGGATTTACAAGATCAAGGAGTGATTGATAGTAGATGCTCAAGGCACATGACAGGGAACATGTCCTATCTTACAGACTATGAAGAGATAGATGGAGAATATGTTGCTTTTGGAAAAAACCCCAAAGGAGGAGAAATCACAGGAAAAGGTACCATTAAAACTGGTAATCTAGATTTTTAAAATGTGTATTTCGTGAGAGAGTTACAGTTTAATCTCTTTAGTGTCTCACAAATGTGTGATAAAAAGAATAGTGTTCTTTTTAATGACACTCAATGTATTGTTTTATCTCCAAACTTTAAGTTAATTAATGAAACTTAAGTTTTACTTAGAGTTCCTAGAAAGAACAATATGTATAGTGTTGATTTAAGAACATAGTTCCTAAAGGAGGTTTAACTTGCCTTTTTGCAAAATCCACATCTAATGAATCTAAACTTTGGCATAGAAGGCTAGGTCACTTAAATTTTAAAACCATGAATAAATTAGTTAAGGGAAATCTTGTAAGAGGTTTGCCTTCTAAACTTTTTGAAAATGATCAAACCTGTGTTGCATGTCAAAAAGGAAAGCAGCACAGCGCCTCTTATAACTCTAAAACAGAGAACTCAATCAGTCTTTATTTACATTTGTTGCATATGGACTTGTTTGGTCCAACATTTGTAAAAAGCCTTATGAAGAAAATGTATTGCCTAGTTGTCACAGATAATTATAGTATGTTTACATGGGTTTTCTTTCTAGCTACTAAAGATGAGACTAGTGGCATTCTTAAGTCCTTTATAACTGGGATATAAAATATAATAGATCACAAGGTTAAGGTGATTAGATGTGATAATGGAACTGAGTTCAAGAATAGAGAAATGAATCAGTTTTGTGAAATGAAGGGTATTTTGAGACAATATAGTGTAGCTAGAACTCCTCAACAAAATGGAGTTGCTGAGAGGAGAAATAGGACACTAATCGAGGCTGCTAGGACTATGCTAGCTGATTCTAAGTTACCAACTACCTTTTGGGCAGAAGCAGTTAATACTGCTTGCTATGTACAGAATAGAGTGTTAGTAGTTAAGCCTCATAACAAGACCCCATATGAACTTTTTCATGGTAGAACACCAACTTTAAGTTTTATGAAACCATTTGGGTGTCTTGTTACCATACTCAATACCATAGATCACTTAGGCAAATTTGATGGTAAGGCTGATGAAGGTTTCTTTGTTGGATACTCTTTGAATAGTAAAGCCTTTAGAGTATTCAATAGTAGAACAAGGATAGTGGAAGAAAACTTGCATATTAGGTTTAGTGAGAATACACCTAATGCTGAAGGTAGTGGACCAGATTGGCTATTTGATATTGATGCACTAACAAGAATAATGAATTATGAGCCAATTGTTGCAGGTACACAGTCTAATGGTTTTGCAGGTACAAAAGCAAATGATAATGCAGGTCAAGCTAGAAAGGAGACAGAACCTGTCAAAGATTACATTTTGCTACAATTATGGCCTGCTGATCTACCATTTTCCTAAGAACCAAAGAGTTCTCAAGATGATAGATCCAAACCTTTAAGTGATGATGAAAAGAAGATTGATGAAGATCCAAGAAAAGATAGTGAATGTAATGATCAAGAGAAGGAAGACAATGTTAACAGCACTAACAATGTTAATGTTGCTAGCACAAATGAGGTTAATGTTGCTGGTGTAAAAACAAGCAATAAACTTCCAGTTGATCCAAATATGCTTGCTTTAGAAGATTATAACATATTTAACCTCTCAAGTGATGATCAAGATGATGGTGCAGAGGCTGACATGAATAATTTAGATACAATAATCCAAGTCAGTCTTATTCCAACTACAAGAATTCATAAAGATCATCCTCTCAATCAAGTGATTGGAGATTTGCAATCAGATACACAAACAAGAAACATGTCAAAGAATTTAGAGGAGCATGGGTTTGTTAGTACTATTCAACAAAGAACAAACCATAAAGACCTTCAAAACTGCTTGTTTGCTTGCTTTTTATCATAGGAAGAACCCAAAAAGGTAATTCATGCATTGAAAGATCCAAGCTAGATAGAGGCTACGCAAGAAGAGCTTCTATAATTCAAGTTGCTAGAAGTTTAGACTTTGGTGGATTTACCAAATGGAAAAAGGGCTATAGACACTAAATGGGTTTTCAAGAATAAAAAGGATGAAATAGGAATCGTGATAAGAAATAAAGCAAGATTGGTTGCTCAAGGGTACACACAAGAAGAAAGGATTGACTATGATGAAATCTTTGCCCCTGTTGCAAGAATTGAAGCAATTAGACTATTTTTAGCTTATGCTTCATTTAAAGACTTTGTGGTGTATCAAATGGATGTAAAAAGTGTTTTTCTCTATGGGAAATTTGAAGAAGAGGTGTATGTATGTCAATCACCAGGATTTGAAGATCCAGACTTTCCTGATAAAGTATACAAGGTAGAAAAAGCACTATATGGACTACATCAAGCTCCTAGAGCCTGGTATGAAACCTTGTCAACATATCTGTTAGACAATGGGTTTAAAAGAGGGAAAATTGACAAGACCTTATTCATCATAAGGCATAAAGGTGATATTTTGCTTGTTTAAGTGTATGTGGATAACATCATCTTTGGTTCAACAAATAAGAAGTTAAGCATTGCATTTGAGAAGTTGATAATGAGAAATTTCAGATGAGTTCTATGGGAGAACTTACATTCTTCTTAGGATTACAAGTGCAGCAGAAGAAGGATGGAAGGGATGGATTATTCTTAGTCCGAAAGAGATAGAATATGTTGGTGAAATTTTAAGAATTTAGTTTAGCAGAAGTCTAAGGGTTTACAGAAGTCAAGACTGCAAGCACACCAATGGAAACTCAAAAGCCTTTGCTCAAGGATGAAGATGGTGAAGAAGTGGATGTTCATATGTATAGGTCAATGATTGGTTCATTGATGTATCTTACATCTTCAAGACCTGACATCATGTTTGCAGTGTGTGCCTGTGCTAGATACCAAGTCAATCCAAAGGTTTCACATCTTCATGTTGTGAAAAGGATTTTTAGGTACTTAAAAGGTCAACAAAAATTGGGTCTTTGGTATTTAAAATATTCTCCTTTTGATTTGGTAGCATACACTGATAGTGATTATGCTAGAGCAAGCTTGGATAGGAAGTCTACAACAGGAGGTTGTCAATTCCTTAGAAGTAGATTAATATCATGGCAGTGCAAGAAACAGACAATGGTTGCAAATTCCATAACAGAAGCTGAATATGTGGCTGCTTTAAGTTGTTGTGGACAAGTGCTTTAGATTCAGAATCAACTACTTGATTATGGGTACAATTTTATGCATACCAAGATCTTTATTGACAATAACAGTACTATTTGCATAATTAAAAATCCTATTTTTCATTAAAAACAAAGCATATAGAGATCAGACATCATTTTATTAGAGATTGCAATGATAAGAAATTGATTCAAATGGTTAAAATCCATACTGACAAGAATGTTGCAGATTTGCTTACAAAAGCTTTTGATGTAAGTAGATTTCAATATTTGATTGCTAGTATTGGAATGTTAAATCCTTAAAGTCTGTTATCTCTTTATGTTTTTGTAGAGTTTTGTATGAATTAGTACTGTTATTCATGTCATTAAAAGTTTCTGTTGTTAAGTATAATTAGTGTTGCTAGTTATACTTAATACTGCTGAGTTAATACTGTTAGTTATACTTAATACTGTTAAGTGTAATTAATACTGTGATTATTATGAATTGCTATGTGTTGTATTTTCTTGGTTTTTGGACTAACATTTTGCAGAAAAAGCAAAGAAAAGTGTTAGATTGATGATGGAAAAGATTTGTGGAGTAAAAAAAATAGAAATAGAGTTTTTGTGAGAAAAAGAATTGAGAGAATTGGTGAGAATAAAAATAGAAAGAGAGCTGTGTGAAATAAAAACAGACATAGTGATTTAGTGAGTAAAAGAAGTGAGAGACAGAGTGTTTGGACTGGAATTGAAGTTAATGCTGCTAGGCATAAACTTACTACTGTTGTTGAAAGTTAATGATGCTAGGCATAAACTTACAACTGCTGGTGAACATTAATGTTGTTGAGGGTATTGTCATAAATACTTCGATTAAGGGTTTCAATCACTCATTTGATCGATTTCATACTTTCGTATACTCTCTATTCACAAACCCTAACTCAATTTCATCATTCATCATCAAAACCCAACACAAATGGCGAACCTAAAGTTTGTTGATACTCATAACATGGTCGTGTTTTTGGCTAAACCCATTGAAAGTGAAGGGGTTGAGCAGATTGTGGATTTTATTAATGCACACACTATAAAGTATGTACTAATGATCAATCCTACAATATATACTTCGTGTATTGAACAATTCTAGGCTACTGTTAAGGCGAAAACTATCAATGGGGAAATACAGTTACAAGCCCTAGTGGATGGAAAGAAGATCATCATTACTGAGTCGATTGTAAGAAGAGATCTTCAACTAGAAGATGCTGAAGGTGTTGATTGTCTACCCAATGCTACCATCTTTGAACAACTTACATTAATAGGGTATGAGAAAATTTCACAGAAGCTTACTTTCTATAAGGCATTCTTTTTCCCACAATGGAAATTTTTGATTCATAATATTTTACAATGCATAAGTTCTAATATTACTGCATGGAATGAGTTTAGTAGCACCATGACATCTGCAATAATCTGTTTAGCTACAAACCAAAAGTTAACCAGAAGTTTAACTTTTCAAATTACATTTTTGAAAGTATGGTGAAGAACTTGGATAATGTGTCTGGAAATTTTTTGATGTATCCAAGGTTTGTATAAGTGTTTGTGAATCAACAACTTAAAGGGATGCCTACTCACAAGAGAATTTACATTGCACCCTCTCACACTAAGAAGATATTTAGGAATATGAGAAGGGTTGGAAAAGGTTTTTCTGGAAGGGAAACACCATTATTTCAAACAATGATGGTACAAGATCAAGAAGAAATGGGTGAAGGTTCAGAAATGCCAACTGATCCCCCATCACACACCCACCATTATTCAACCATCAACATCTCAACCTTAAAAGAAACAAAGATCAAGAAGGTCAAAGAGAAAGGACACTGAGGTACCTCAGCCTATTGGTCCTACAACCAATGTAGCAGATGAGGCTGTCAATGAGGAGATGGATGACAGTTTGGAAAGGGCTGCCACTACTGCTACTGGCTTAGAAGTAGAGCAGGACAGTGGTAACATAGATAAGACCCAATCCAAGGCAACACATAATGAACCAAGTTCCTCAGGAATTAGTTCAGGTAGTGGTCTTAGGCGCCAAGAAACCATGGGGGATACAATTGCTCAGACTAGGTCTGAGAATGTATCTAAACATTCCAAAGATCCACTGCTCAAGGCAACACCTAATGAAGCTGGTTCCCAAGGAACTACTTCAGGTGGTGGTCCCAGGTGCCAAGAAACCATGGGGGATACAATTTCTCAAACTAGGTTTGAGAATGTATATAAACTTTCTAATGATCCACTGCTCGCAAGAGGTAACACACTTCAAAGTGGTGAGGATAGTCTTAAACTAAAGGAATTAATGGAACTATGTACCAATTTACAACAAAGAGTTCTTGCTTTGGAGAATACAAAGACCACACAAGCTGAAGAGATTGATAGTTTAAAGAGGAGGGTCAAGAAGCTTGAAAAGAAAAAGAGGTCAAGAACTCATAAGCTGAAAAGACTTTATAAAGTTAGTTTAAGTGCTAGGGTAGAATCCTCTGGAGATGAAGAAGATTTGGGTGAGGATGCATCCAAACAGGGGAGGAGAATTCATGATATTGTTGTTAATGAAGACATTACCCTAGTTAATGATGATAATGAGATATTTGATGTGGATGCTTTAGCTGGTAAGGAAGTATTTGTTGCAGAGCAAAGTGAAAATGTTGTTGAAGAAGTGGTTGATGTTGCTCAAACTATTACTACTGAAGAAATTACTTTGGCTAAAGCTCTGGCTGACCTAAAGAGCACAAAACCTAAAGCTAAAGGGAATGTTCTCAAAGAGCCTGGTGAATCTACAACAAAAACAACACCAATACCTTCAAAGATTCAGGACAAAGGCAAAGGGAAAATGGTAGAACCTGAACCTGTGAAGAAATTGTCAAAGAAAGATCAACTCAAGCTTGATGAAGAGATTGCACTTAAATTACAAGCAGAGATTGATGAAGAGTAAAGGCTTACCAAAGAAAAAGCTCAACAAAATGAAGAAGCCAACATAGCTTGGGATGATGTTCAGGCTAAAGTTGAAGCTGATTATCAGTTGGCTCAAAGACTGCAAGCTCAAGAGCAAGAAGAATTGACTGATGAAGAAAAGGCAAGAAAATTTTTACAATTCTTAGAGCAAAGAAGAAAACATTTTGCAGCTAAGAGAGCAGAATAGAAAAGGAACAGACCATCAGCAAGAGCTCAACAAAAGAGTATCATGTGTACTTATCTGAAAAACATGGAAGGATGGAAGCCCAAAAGTTTGAAGAACAAGTCCTTTGCCAATATTCAAGAATTGTTTGAAAAAGCAATGAAAAGGGTGAATACCTTTGTTGACTACAGAACTGAGTTAGTGTAAGAGAGTTCCAAGAAGGCAGAAATAGAGCTGGAAGATAATTTAAAGAAAGCTGAAGCAAAAGTGATGGAAGGTGGTTCTAAAAGAACAGGAGAAGAGTTGGAACAAGAAAGTATTAAGAAGCAGAAGGTGGATGAGGATAAAGAAACAACAGAGCTTCAAAGTCTAATGTAAGTCATTCCAGATGAAGAAGAGGTTGCAATTGATGTTGTACATTTAGCTACTAAGCCTCCAACTATTGTTGACTGGAAGATCCACAAAGAAGGAAAGAAAAGCTACTATCAAATAATAAGAGCTGATGGAAGTTCAAAGATGTACAGGGTCTTTAGTCAAATGCTTAAAAGTTATGATAGGCAAGATTTGGAAGACTTGTACAAATTGGTAAAAGCTAAATATGGATCAACAAGGCTAGTGGAAGACTTAGATTTGATTTTATATGGATATTTGAAGACAATGTTTGACCCACATGTTAAAGATCAAGTATGAAAGAATCAAGATGATAACAAAGTGTTGGATTAGAAGTTATTTGATTCCTGTAGAGTTCATTCATTGAGGATGCAACATGTGTACATTCATATGTTGGTAGAGAAGAGATATCCCCTTACACCATCTATAATTATAGATATGCTGAACAAGAAGCTTCAGGTTGATTATTTAAATGAAATGGCATATCAGCTTCTTAAACTTCTCACAAAACAGCTTAAGAATCAATGAAGTGTTTGGAAGCATCCTCCTGGTGATTAATGAAGCTTTCAATGAAGAAACTTGAGATTTTGAAAAAGAATATCAAGATTAGGGGAGGATTGTTAGGATTAAAAGACTTCTTGATGATCTTAGAGTTACTGCTGCTCAGGTTTGTGTTATTGCTGCTAAGCTAAACTTAGTGATGTTCATTATCTATAATGAAAAATATGCTAAGTATTTAGTGTTGCTAGTATAAAGTTAGTACTGCTAGTTCAAAGTTACTACTGTTAGTATATATTAGTACTGCTAGTATAAAGTTAGTACTGCTTGTGTAAAGTTAGTAATGCTAGTGTAAAGTTAGTACTGTTGTTGAAGATTGAAGAAAATATTCTAAGTAGTTACTACTGCTTCTGCTCAGTTAATGCTGCTGGTGTCTAAGTTACTACTGCTCAAAGATTAAGACTGCTGAAAGAGTTTCTACTGTCAGAGAAAGAATACTAACAGAAGAAAGGATAAAGATTGTTTGGAGATCAAGATTACTTACGTGATAAGTATTAGTTATTTATAAAACAGATCATAGAGAATATTTTAAGTCTTAGGAATATATTGTAAATCGACTAGGACTCCTTGGTGTATAAAAGGAGGTCTGAGGGTATAGAGTTTAATATGCGTTTTTGTGTTTTTACGATTTGATAAGTGTTATTCATAGTGGTATGTGCTTAATTACACACACCATTTTCCATCAAAAACGGACTTAAATGACTAAAAACATACCAAAAATACATTGTATTTGTATGTTTTGCATTTGTATTGTGCAGGAAACGGATATTTAAGAAAAAGACAAAAACAAAGATAAAAATGACAAAACCGAGCACGAGAATAAAAAAGGCGTGAAGAAAAGTTAAAGTCGAAGCCAACAAAGTCAACCCCGACACAGTCAAGGTCAACAGTCAAAGTCAACTCCGAGTAGCTGAATCTGAAGAATACAAACTTGAGGGACCAAAACTGCAAACCCCTAAAGTTATATCACACAAGGACCATGCATGTAATTAACATATATGAGTTGAGGGGGCATTTTTGCCAACACCCTAAACTTGTATCATCACAAGGACCATGCATGTAATGACTTGATACAACTTCAAGGGCTGTTCTTGCCAAACCCCTGAAGTT